>PVKE010002261.1:22981-85381 GCA_004027555.1 Craseonycteris thonglongyai
GGGTGGGGGACACGGGGGATTATGGTAAACATTGTAATATTTTTAAACTTAAAATTCCATTTGTTAACTGTATCTTGTAATCTTGCTAACCCCTTTTATTAGTTTTAGAAGCATCTTCATAGACTTCTTTGGGGATTTTCTACGTAGACAGTCATGCCACTTATAAATACAGAAAATTTTATTTCTCTTTTTTGATTTGTAAGTCTTTTATATCTTTTTCTTGCTTTATTGCACTGGTCAGGACTTCCAGTCTAATACTGAGAGAGAATAGTCTTACTTTTTTTTTTTTTTTTTTTAATAAGAGGTGGAAATGATTCATTTTTTCATCATTAAGTATAATAGTGCTGTAGTTTGCGGAATGTTCTATGTACATTTTGTCAAGTTAAGAAAGTTTTCATTTCTAGTGTGCTGAGAGTTATTTGTTGTTTGTTTTTGTTTGCTTACTTCTACCACAAATAAAGAGAGAATTTTGTCAAATGATTTTTTTGGATGATCATGGTTTTTCTTCTTTCCAGTTTCATTGATTTCTGGTCTTATTTTTACTATTTATCTTTGCTTACTTGGGATTCAGTTTGCCCTTCTTTTTATAGTTTCTTACAGTAAAAGGTTAGATTATTGATTTGAGATCTTTATTCTTTTTGTTTAACCATTTTATGCTTATGTTATAACCATTTTATGACTTTATTCCTGGTAATATTTCTTTTCCTGAAGCCAATTTTTTTTTTAATATCAAAGTAGCTATTTCTGTTTTCTTTTTGGCTGGTGTTTATGTGGTATATATATATTTTTACTTTTACTTTATATCATATTCATAGTTGTATCACACTTATATTTATATATATATTTAAGGTTGGTTTCTTGAGGAAAGTGTATATTTAGGGCTTGCTTTTTTATCTAATCTAACAGTCTTTTTTAACTCGTGCATTCAGGCATTTCTATTTAATGTGATTGTTGATGTAGTTGGATGTAAATGTACCATCTTGCTATGCGTTTTCTGTTTCTTCCATCTGTTCTTTATTTCTTCTTTATCTTCCTTCTCTTGGGTTAGCGGAACATTTTTTTATGATTCCATTTGATTTCCTCAGTTGCAATTATTTATATCATTTAAAAATGTGTTTAGTAGTTTCCCTAAGGTTTAGAATATACAACTTTAATTGCATAAACTTTTTTATTTTTTATTTTTGTAGAAAGTAGCCCATACAAAAAAAAAAACAAAAACAAAAAAGGAAAGAAAAAACTACTGAGCTTCATTATAGGTTGATATATCAACTCATACTTATTGAATATTATATCTCAGATATTATTCTAAACATTTTATATGTATTACTAATGTGTTGCTCTTAGCAACACTGAAAACATATAGCCAATTGTTATCTGCATTTTATAGATAAAGAAATTGAAGTACAAAAGGTTCAGTCCATGGTCACAAAAATTGTTGGTCTCCAGAACTCATGCTTGCAAACATGACATTTCTCTCTATGGGCCAGACTAGGCCAATGCAACTTAGAATTTTGAGCCCCAAGCCCTCAACTTAAAAACACTTTTTGAGATCTTCTTTTCCCAATATGCTACAGAATGTTGACCCTATGGGAGGGGGGGTGAGGTGGGGACAGAAATCGATATTTAATGTACATTTCTATATACTGAATTTTGTAAATCAAGTCTTTTGAAGTCATTGGAATCAGCAAATGCTTGCATTTCTAATCACTTAATTTCAAACCTGAGAGCCTACTTGGATACCATCCCATGTTTTCATTTTGCTGATAAAGGCAATGAGGCCTCAAGGAATTGAATTTCTTGCCTAAAGTCATAGCGCTAATAGTGACACAGTCAGAATTTGAGCACATTGTGAGGCCCCGCCCTGTAGCTCTGCAGCACTGCTCCTTCGAGGTCTTATACTGCTCGTATTTATACGTATGGGTGCTTCTTATCACGGATCAGATCCCATGGTGGTCTATTTGTTCTTTTATGTGTTATATCTGCACCCTCCATTAGTCCTTAAATGGCTTGAATGGTAGCTTTCGTTCTTATTGGACGTATTGCCCTGAGCAACTGTCATGAAGAGTGACACACTGTAACCACATTACAGAAGGCTTGTGGAATGAAAAGTTCTATTTTGGTTCCAGTCTAGAACTCTGCTCTTCCTGCCATAGCACATCCCATGAAAGACAAGGAGCCCAAAAGATGATACACAAGCTCCGATGAGACTGACTTTCTGCGCCCTCCTAGAAAGGCAGAAGCTGATCAGGACTTAGCTGCTTTCAGGCCTGAATTGTCTATAGCTCTTTCTTCTATAGCAGGGGTCTCCAAACTTTCCAGCTCGCGGGCCACATTAACTATCAAACAGCAGTTTTGGGGCCGACTACACACTCGAGGTCCAAATAAAAAAGAATCAAAACATAGATGTTATTTTTAATTATTTATTTAATGCCATTTTATTCAGATAAAAAGGTCTCCACGGGCCAGATGAGAGGGCCTCGCGGGCCGCATCCGGCCTGTGGGCCATAGTTTGGAGACCCCTGGGGACAATTCACATGAAGAATTTTGCAAAGGCTGGGTATGCAGATAGTCAATGTTTAGCTATTCGTCTCCAATTGTCATAGCATCCTCCTCCTCCTCCTCCTCATTGATCACATCAATCAGATTCAAGTGTGGAAGGAGAGGTACCATAACCTTCATTTCAGTTTCTTAAATGTATAGAGTTTTCTTTTTTTCAAATAATGTGACACAACGGAATCCTTCACTGGCTAAACCTAAAGCTCCTTTGTTCACCTGGGCCGGGGACACTCCAAAATAAGGGCTTTTATTTTTGAACCGAAGAGCAGAAGGAAAATTAGCTGAGTGTTTACACTCATCTAATTTGGATGTGGGAAAGCAATTGCTTACTCAGAAACCTGCATTTCTGTATAAGAGAAAAAGACAATCTTTGTGGTGTAAGTGGGAAGTGTTTGTAGCTGCGGACCCACGAGGCCCCAATTACTGGGTCTCTGTGAAGGAGACAGAGTGTCAGAGGGCTGATAGAAAACAAGCTCTCAGAGGCTATTTCCAGTCTCAGCTCTGACCGAGCAGGGCTCTAACCGAGCAGGGCTCTAACAAGAAGGGCATGATTCTCTTCACCAGGGACCTGTCAGGAAGTTGCAGAGAGCCAGGGGGTCAGCTCCTAGAGTCTGATGAAGGTCAAGTGTTGCTGGAGGAAGGTGTGGAGAAAGGAAGACTTGGGAGACTGACTCTCCTTACCTTTTTTTTTGCATTGTTTTGCGGCACCTCCCAGAGAGTCTTAGTGTATGAGTGTATGAGGGTTGTCTGGAAAAAATCCAGCCCTTGTCAGTATAACGAGAATGGTTACATGGCTGGATACTTTCTGGGACGACCCTCAGATGACTCAAGGCACATTAATTTCCTACATGTTCTTACTCAGTGGTTGAAGGCCGCTGGGAGGGAAAGACAGACAGTCACTGTGAACAGTGAGATGAGATCATGAAAGTAAAACAACACCTGAGCTGACTTCTTACCAGATCAGCCACAAATTCCTGTGGAGCAGTGGGGCTGCGCCAAAGCCCTGGAGAGATGAGCCTTTTCCAAGACTGGTCTGATCATTGGGACATCCACAGCCTCAGCTTCTCCACCGCCCCCTCTTCTAACCACCTCTCTGCACCCTGGAGCTTGCCCAGAGAGAGAGCCCTGTGGAAGGGCGAGGCGTAGAGGGGAGGGTGGGGGACAATGGAGGTGGATTCTCCTGGTTAAGGTGCATTGTTAGCTTCTTGGTGACTCTCAATCACACAGGCCTTTCTGAGGCCAGGCACTTCAGAGACTCACCATGCTCCTGTCATTTCTAACACAGTGAAAATTCTTAGTCTACTTCCTTTTAGGGGAGCTTCTGTCCCCAGGAATGTTTAATGAAAAGAGGTGATTGTAAGAGCCCCTAGGGAAAGCACACCCTCTCATTGCCCTTTCAGCCACAGAATAAACATTTACCTACTGAAGCATGTTTTCCTAACTCCGTGGTTTAGCATCAGCCCTCAGTAACTGCTTAATAAACAAATAGCTGTTGAACAAATGAATGGCTTTGATGGATTTCTACATGTGGAATAGCTTTCAAGGACCTAAAAGCAGTAAAGATGAATGAAAGGCAACCTCTAGTCTATACGGTGGACTAAGCCATAATGGGAAACCGCACATTCTGCTCTGAACACATAAAAATGCTGAATAACGTAGAACACAAATACTCTTTTAATCTACGTATCAAATTGAAAACAAGAAGGGGAAAAAATTACAAAGTCCCGGAAATAGAAAGGAAACTCAAAGCCAGGATGGTAGGATACACATACCATTTAGGATAAATGAAGCAAATATGCAGCTCAGGGTGGGAGCTGGAGTGGAGGTATCAAACTGAAATAGAACCAAACTGTGCTGCAACAGGCATGGATGATTTGAGGGCCAAATTTGGAGTTTAAGCACTGTATCTTCCTCATTTTCTTCAGTACTATGTTGGAAGGAGTGATTAGTCATAGATTTGGTTAACTTTGTGCATTAAAACTATAAAGGTAAATAATGATAAAAGTAGAAAAAAGGAAATGGAATGTTTAAACCAAAAAACAGTAGAGGGGGAAAAGAGGAAGTACAACAAATACAGTCAACTAATAAGAAAGAGCCTCGTAAATAGAAACTGCCAAATAAGATGCTATATACTGGTACACATATATCAGAAATTACTATAAATCTGAATAAGTTATGTTTGCCTTATAGTCACCTATTAAAAGGAAGATTGGAAATTAAGAAATCAAATATTTCTTTCATATGCAGAAATTCTTAACATGTAATGACATTAAAGAAACTTTGAAGAGATATACCCAGCAAATACTAATCAAAAGACATAATAATGTTGCATATTTTAGTTTAAATGTATGGAATCACATAACTAGAAGGAGAGAAGAAGTTGGTGTGATTGCTATGCTCCATCAAGGGCTCTGGAAAAACATACCAAAGGGCTGAGAGTGATTAATTATCAATGAAAAGCCCAGAGTAGAAACTAGAGGCTCTCCTTGGAAGTAGAAAAAGAGGGTCTTTCAGGGGATGACTGTGAAATTTAAGGACCAAGAGCAAGATTTAACTGGTAAGTATAGTCAAGCCCTGAGGCTAAACTCCTAGCCCAAGGAGGTCTGCTTTGCCAAGTTCAGGGTGTTAGTTGCGACCTGCGACATGGGAGCATCCAGGTTGGTGCATCTGAAAATCTTGAATCCCAGACACACCTCCAAAAGGTGTGCCTTCAGAAACGGCCCTTCTGTCTAAAGAGCTAGCACTCCGCTTTGCTTGAAGATGATGCAAAAACACATGCCAGTAGGTCACCTCCATCTTGCCCCACCCTACCAGGTTCTATCCTCATCGCCCCTCCAGGGCAGTAGGCCAGTAATCAGCATGGTGTCAAGCATTATCTGGCCACATGAGGTTGTAGTACACCTGAGCCTACGAGGGAGGGGAAGGGGACTAACTCCCAACGAAATTCAGGAACTACTAGATGTGCCAACAGGAGCTGGAATGGAGCACTCAGGACTGCGTTCTGAGGCTGCTAGACTAGAAGAAGGAACATAAATTTTGGGGAAAGAGACTTTGTCAATAAGGGAGTGCATTACAAGCATTAACTCCCTGGCCAGGACCTCAGGAGAAACTGAATAAGCAGGCAGGATGGCGCCTAGAAACAGAGAGAAAGCGATCCTCTCCATTAAGTGAGGACTAAAAGCCAGCATGGTCACAGCAGGAGGTGGCAAAAAGAAATTAAAAGGCTCGGAGAAGTGGACAAGTTAGAGTGCATATCCAATAAAAGACCAGAAAACCCATTAGATGACTATATCTCATGAGCGGGCCAAGCAGATACATTATTTACCAGAACAATAAGGCATGTGCGGGCGAAAACAGTGCCAGCCAGCCTCAGTAGGAAGTTCAGTAATGCTTCTCCGTAAGTCAGGGCTGCTGGTAGGAGCAGCTGTTACAGAAGTCGGCTCCTCCATACTTAATGCAAGAGATCCTAGGACAGTTTGCAAACCACAGAGGCTCAGGTGGCCGGCTTTTGCACTCAGAAACCAGGGGAGCACAATTCCAATGAGGGGCCCAGCTGGCAAGCAGCCAGGGGCCTGACTTTGAGAAAGTTATGGACACAATTAAAAGAATGTGGCGTCCCTCCGGGCAAGATATTTGGGCGCCGCCAGAAGTGCTATTCTAGCTGCAGAATAAGAAGGCATTGAGGGTGATGGTCAGAAGGCTAAGAGCAATTGATCCAATAAAAATTATAACCCTCTGTCTATCCAGCTTTTACACCCAAACCCCATAGACTAAAGCAGAGGGTGGTTCAAGGAAGTTCCCTGTAACGTCATGGGAAATATACGTGACAATGTCTTCTCTAGGCCTTTCCCAAAGGGACCTGCTGCCGTTTATTAGGAAAGAGGACTCTTCCAAACATTGTTGGCTACAGGGTTCAAGTTGATATTGATGCCAAAGTGTCACCATGGTCCCTCTGTTAAAGTGGGGTCATGTGATAGCCCACATAAGCTCACAGGGCATCCACTGTACCTGTGAACCCAGCCAGTTGTCATTTCCCCAGACCCCAAATTATAATTGTAAGATATACTGTAGACTCTCCATTAACCAGAACTCAAGCTTGAGATTTTGCCAGATGATCGACAGTGCTGATTGCTTGAGTTCTAGTTAACAGAGAATCTACTTATATTTATCCAGCATCTACCAGTCTCCATGCATGCCAGTTAACCGAGAGCCTACTGTATTTGGGAGTTGGTATATTCCTTACATAGAGTCCTTAGTCTGTAGGATAAGAGCTTTCAGCTGGGAAAGGTCCAGTGGAAGCCTATAAAACTACTCCCCCCACCCCTTGTTTTAAGATAGCAAGTTCAAAAAGAAATCGTAGTCCATTATGGATGGCTGATATTAGAACCACCTTGAAAATCCATTAAAGGATGTATGGATGATGATTCTCATGTCTCCATTTAATTCAGCAATCTGGACACCGTCTGAAGTATTAGAGTGGATTACTACAAACACAGCCAAACATTAGGCCTAATGGCAGATGATAGCTTCACTAGAGCAGGTTAACATGGCACCAGATATGAGGTATTCAGTCCTTGATCTGGCAAACACATTCTTTTCTGTTCTCAGGAAAAGAGAAAAAGAAAGAGTTTTCACTTACTTAAAGAGGACGACAGGATGCATTACAAGTTTGCTCTAGGGCTCTATTAGCACTTTGGCCCTCTGTCAAAATATAGTCTGAGCAGATGTCGACTATCTGGACAGCTACATAGAATGTAACATTTCTATATTTGTTGATAGCGGCATGCTCGTGGAACCGGATGAGCAGAACTTAGATGCTAGTGGGAGACTTTGTTAAGAAACATGTGCCCCAGAGAGTTGGAAATAAACCGTAGGAAGGCTCAGGGCCTGAAACATCAGTAAAATTTTGGGTGTGAGCTGTTGAGGGCATGATGAGAATCACACCTCCTACTCTAGTAAAGAACAAACTATTGAAACTTATATTAGGAGCTGGAAGAAGGAAGCAAAATGCCTGACATGACTCTTTGGGCTTTTGAGTATATTCCATCCCCGAGAATCATACCTGGAAATGCTACTCTTGGCCCTACAACAGATGGTGGTGTGACAAGCTGTCAGCTTTGCATGGGTTCTAGCTCTGGTAGGTGCCTAGGCACTTTGAATAGTTCATGCCAAGGAAACCAGCAGGTAATAAAATGAATCACCCTGTTGTCAGGAGTAGACGCAGATGCTACTACATAGTGAGAGAAGGAGGCATATATTTAGCGACCGGATAATACATTTGGGTATCTTTTAGTATTCTCACACCACATTTGGACAGTAAATAGACAGGTGCAATGACCCTGGTCTGAGAAGTCATGGTAACCAGGAAAGGAGTTTGACCACAGAGGAGTGAAGATCTGGTTCACATCACTAGTTACATCCACAGGACTACCCGAGGTGGATGCAAGGAATTTATAATAGAAAGTAGAGAGAGGAGAGAATGAAGATACTTTATGGCTCTGAGGTCAGTGCTGATGGTGGGGACTGGAGTTTATCACTGTGGCTTATTTCCTAAGTTCCCCCCAGAATGCTGGAAGAGCTGACCCCAGAATCTATATGGAAGGATGGATGTGAGCAGCGTACGGGGTGAATTGTGGTGAATACTGTAATTTTCTGCCCAGATGTCTCTTCGGTGATGAAAGATTTTTGCCCCCAAACTTCTAGGAGTGCTGTTGGAAGACGGTCCTCAACGATACGCCTCTACTGGGGAATTACATCCACTGGGGAACCTGTCTCACCCCAAAGCACACTCATTTCCAGGGATGCCTAAACTCCTCAGCTCAGAGGGAATAACGCCCTGGTGCCCTGGCCTTAAGGCGCAGCTCTTCCCGGGGTCATCTTCCGTCTTTGTTGAGACTGCATCACAGCTCATTTCTTTCTGCCCAACCCCATTTCCTGCGGTGTTCTTCTGCAGGTTTTAACTTCAGGAGTCCTCCCTAATAAGTGCTTTGCATGGCAAAGGTTATCCGGGCTTCCCAGAGAACCCAAGCTGTATCAAACACTACATGCTGGTGCTATAACTGAAACTATAACTGTCATTAGTTATATATATTTATAAATTCATGACATAAATGCCGATAGAATTACAAGGAGAAATCTCAAAATGTATAATACTTGTGAAAGATTTCAACACTTATTTTAGAAAATGATAGATCAAGAAGTCAACATTGTAGGGATGCAAAAGATTTGAATGACACAGTTGCTCTTTTTCCCATAATATAGGGGGTGTGACACAATGAAATATACATCATAATACAGCACAACATTATAACGTGAGAATAGTAGTTTTTCTTAGGTTCAAGGTGTGTGTCATTTAAAAAAGTCGATCAGACATGAACTTGCAAAAGTTCACAAAACTTTCCAGATAATTGAATTCATAGAAAACATTTACAATAAAACAAACACAATTGAACTTTCCCAAACATCTGTTGAAAAAATAATCATTTATGGTAAAAAAAAAAAAAAAAATTGAATCAGTGATAAAAGATCTCTCCCTACAAAAGCCATCAAGGCCACACAATTTTTTTTTTAATTTAATTTTAATTTTTTGTGTGGCCACACAATTTTATGAAGAAATTTTACCAAATATTGTTACTTACAATCGCTATCTTATACAATCTGTTTCAGCGAATGGGCAAAGACGGCAAACTTTCTATCATGTTATATCAAAGTTAGGCACATAGAGTAACATAGAGTATAAGAAATAATATCTATTAATAATAGATATTATCACTATGGTGTACAAACAGATCATGATAATAAACTATACTATCAAATCCAGAATTGTAACATACTAGCAAAAGCAGAATTAATAAAACAGAGATTACCCCCAAAATACAAAGATGGATTAACATTAGAAAGAACCTCTGTTGATATAAATAAACACATTAACAGAAAATAGACAAAAAACACGTTCTCATCTCAATGGATGTAGAAAATAGTCTTTAAAAGTCAGTACGAGGGAAGCCGGGATGGCTTAGTGGGTTAAGCGCTCACTTTGCAGCCCTGGGGACTGAGGAACGAATCCTGGTCCCGGCCTGTGTGGACCCATATGCTGGACTGGGGAGTGCCCCCAGTTCAGTTCTCACCAGGGTGAGACCCCGGCCCAGTTCCTGCCCTGTGCAGCCCCACTCCCACTTGTGGAATGAAACTATGTGGAAAAACCAACAATGTGCAACTATGGAGACTGTTCTGGGCCCTCCCCCTTCTCTCTGTTTCTGTATCCCTCTCTCTCTCTCTCTCAAAAACAATTAAAAAATAAATCTTAAAAAAAAAAAAGTTAATACCTACTCATAAATTCAGAGAAGAAAACTGAATACATGAACAATAGATAGAAACTTCTTTAATCTGATGAAGAAAATGTATCCCAAACCCACAGCAATGCCATCCTTTAGGGTCAGATTTGAGAAGCATTCACATTAAATGCAGGACAAGGAACAAGTCACTAGAATCACTTTTATATATTTTTATTTATTTATTTATTTTTGACAGAGAGAGAGAGAGAGAGACAGAGATACAGAGACACAGAGAGAACTGAACTAGGGAAGCTCCCAGTTCAGCATATGGTTCCTCACAGGCCAGGGCCAGGGCCAGGATTTGATCCTCGGTCCCTGGCGCTGCAAAGTGAGCGCCTAACCCACTGAGCCATCCCGGCTTCCCCTAGAATCACTTTTATATAGCAATTACTAGAAGTTCTAGTCTATTCAAAAATGTAATAAAAATAATTAAATTATGTAATTATTGGAGAGAGGCAAAATTGTTATTTGCAGATGATATCATTGTTTACATACAAAATACAAAACAAAACAAAACAACAAAAAAAAACCCCTACAGACAAACCATTTAGAATGGAAAGGTTGGGAAGTTTGCTGGAAATAAGATCAACATACAAAAATGATCATAATGTGAGATTTCATTTACTGGTAATTAGAAAATAGAAAATGTTATTTGAACAAGATTTCATTCACAATTGCATTCAAATGTACATGGTACTTAATGGGAAAAAAAATCTAACAAATGATATTTAATGTTTTCATGGAAGAAAATTATAAAACCATACAAGCTCAGAAATATTTTACTTGTGCACATACAAGCTTAATATACTGTAAATTTTCTCCCAAATTGACCTACAAATTCAGTGAACTTCCATTATAAATCCCAATAGACTTTTGAATGAAATTTGATAAACTTATTTTAAAATTCCTGTGTATGAGTTAATGTTCAAGAATGTACAGGGTAGTGATGAGACTAGGGGTATTTGTTCTCCTGGACATCAAGAATGATTTTTAAGCTATAGATACTGCAACAGTGTGGTATTTTGCAGGGTTAAAATAGTTTTATTAGGCACAGTTGAGAGCTTAGAAATAGACCTGGGCTTATATAGGAACTTGAATTACAATAGAAGTGGCCTCAAAAATGGGAAATTATTGGAATAACTATCTCTCTGTATGGAAAGAAAGAGAATGAGAGCATTACCTCTTATATAAAAACAACATCTGAAAAGATTAAAGGCCTACGTGTGTTAAAAAGTATTTTAAAATATGTTAATGAGGGAACAATTTTATGATCCTGGGGGATAAAAAATATGCTTAGATACTTGTGGAAAAAGTATAAATCATAAAGCAAATCTATGAATTTACATTAAAATTTTAGAAAACTTAGACAACAAAAGTTAACAAAGCCAAAAGACAAAGACTTTTGCAACATGCATAATGCACAAAGAATCTACCCAGAATCTCTAAGGAGTACTTAGCCACCTGTAAGATAATAATAACAGCGGACATTCATTAAGCACTTACTAGGTACAGTATCTGTTCTAACTGGTTAGTATGTATTAACTCTCTTAACCATAATAATCCTAAGAGACACTATTTTTATCTCAATTTTCTTGATGAAGAAACTGAGCCACAGAGAGGTTGACAGTAACTCCTACAAGCACAAAAACGTAGTGACAAATGTGGAATTGCAACTCATGCCAACCAGCCTCAGGGTGCTTGCTGTGACCACTCCGTAGAACCGTGTCTCCCCCACCCTCAGAAAAGAAAAAGAACTCGGGTGAACAACAAGCCAAATGTGTCAACAGCTTGTTCAGGGAAAAGCAGATGAATTGCCAGTAAAGATGACAATTTGCTTAACTTTACTGATCAGACAAATGCAATTTACAATCTGAATGATGTTTCTCACCCATCAGATTGGCAACGTTTTGCAACGTTTGAGAATACCAAATGGCGACCAGATTTTGCAAAACAGAAGTTCTACCGATTCTGCTGGAAGGAGTGTCAACTGGCACACAGACTTCGGAGAGCAAGATGGCTCTCTCGAGCAAAAGTGACACCTGTGGGACTGATGACTCAGCAGTTCCCCTCCAAGGTCTAGTCACATGGAGAGAAAACATGCACAATGACGTTCAATGCAGTTTTTAAAGTGAACAATTGGTTAAAAATTTAAGGGGAAAGTAAGTTGTATGCTGATAGAATGTAAGTGCCCATTAGCAATGAAACTGAATGAATTAAATATGTACAAGGGCTGTCCGGAATGTAGCCAGCCATGTAACCATTCTCATAGTGATGATGGCTGGATTTTTTTCTGAACAACCCTTGTATGTATCAACTTAGATAAGTCTCTAAGTGGCACTGTTGAGTGAAAGAAGTATTGTGTAGTACATATGAGTATATATGTGATATGTAAATATATATGTAATATATAATACATTTTTACACATGAACTTAATATATACAGTAGGTATATGTTATATTCCATATGTTATATATAATATATAAATAACACATAGTTATAAGTAATATATTTACAAGGGCTGTCTGGAAAGTATCCAGCCATGTAACCGTTCTTGTTATATTGACAATGGCTGGGTTTTTTTCCGAACAGCTCTTGTACTGCATATATACTTACTTACATATAATACTTTATAAAGAAAGGCAGATAGAGAGAAACTATATACGACAGAACTTAGGCCAGAGCCCAGCAGGACTTATAAACCAGATTGAAGGCACAGATTGGAGGCCAGCAGGCCAAATCCGATCCATAGACTGGTTTTGCGTGCCCCATTCTTTGTTTAGTTTTACAAAAAGAAATGTGCACGTTGTTATAAACTGTGTGTAGCGTTGGCTGCAATCCCTCTGACTCCCTGCTTTTTTTTTTTTTTTTTTTTAATGGGGGCATTTATTCACTGATACTACTTTCCTGGTCCTTGAGTATATCTGTGGTCCTCTTCATAGACTCTCTGACTTGGAAAGAACCTGACAGAACGTCACCTGTGTCCCATCTGTCCTGAACGTAGCAATCCCCTCAAGAACACCCGTGATAAGTGTGAGGCAGGATCACCTCAGCTGTAGGAAACTCATCAGCCCCAGCATAGCCCAGCTCATGGTTGCACAGCACTGACTGTGACAACGTTTTGCTCTTTATGGAGTCAAAATAGGCTGGTGGTGACATTCCACTTGCTCTTTCTAGCCCAGCCATCTAATGGGGCATGAAAAAAAGTCTGTTGTGCAGACATTTGAAGAGAGCTATCATGGTTAAGCCAAATTGTCTCTTCTTCAGGATAAACACTGGCCATTCTTCCAAGTCCTCTAGAAGTGTTTGAAAGTTTTGCTCATTGCTGACACGGCTGACCCCTGAATGTGTCCCTGCTTGTCACTACTGGAAGGTGAAGGAGAGAGATTGTCCATGGTGATCACTGTCAATATTCACCTACCATTTCAACCGTCCAACCATTTACGACCAGAAGTAGTATAGCTCCACTCCAACCTGCTTCTCCAGCCCCTCCCGCACGTCCCCCATCTCCCCTTATTCTCTCTCCCGCCCCCATCTGTCCGCTCCCTTTGCCATAGTCACACAATGTTTTCACTCCAACAACAATAAGCTATTTCGCGTTCCCTAAACGAACGGTGCTATTTTATATCACTCTGCCATTTCATATCCTGCTCCCTCCACATGGGATGCTTCATTAATGACTTCCCGTGGGAACTCCTATGCATTCTTCTAGACCCAGCTGTAATGTCACTGTCTGTGTAAGGCTTCTGTGTGCCTTGAACCCTTCTTTCCTTGTCCTCCATTCACATGCCACTCTAAGTCTGTCACTCCCTCCTGCATGCTGTCCCCAACCCCACCCCACTTCACACTCCTATGTTTGCACATCTCTCACTGGATTATAATTATTTGTTTGCATTTCCATCTTCCTCTTTCATCTTATAATCACCAGAAGGGCTAGTGCTTTACTCCTTTTTGTAAGTGTAACACTAATCACACGGACTAGAATAGGCACTCTGTACATACTTGTTGAGTTGAGTACAACTCTGAGACCACGGGGCATATACTATAGAGCAGGGCTGGAGAAGATGTTGATTGGGGTCCACTGGTAGACTGCCTGGCAATGTGGAGTGACCACCTGAATATTAAAATAGACTTGGAGAACTAGCCCTTGCCCTGAAAACATCTGCCTAGCCCTGTATCTGTATCTGCTGTACAGATACAGTTTGTCTTAAGGATAGCTTGAATTTTCACCTTTTTCCAAATAGAATTCAGTTGCTTGAGAATAAGAACTATGTTTTTGTTTTGTTTTGTTTTTGCTTTCCTAGCACCAAGCACACCTCCCATCAGTCAGATGATTGTTCAAATGAATAAAGATGATCAGGGGTGTGTGTGCTGTGAGCATTCACTGAAATATAGACTTTCTTTTGGCTCTCCATTGTAGAGAAGGAAATACATACATACATACATACATACATACATACACACACAGAGTAAATTTGTATTTATACATATATGCACACAAATATCTGTCTACAGCTACAGTGTATATACATATACATAAAACAGTGTTGCCTTCGTGCATCCAGGCGTCTATATCTCTTCTGAATTGCAGCGTGCACTCTGGACCACTTAAAGTCCTGTATAATGCATCTTGCCTCCCAGGCAAAGTTTCTTGTTAATTTCCTTTGCCTCCGTGAATATATGATTTATTTAACGAAACTTTCATGCAGCAAATTAAAGAACATTTGTTCTACCTAGAGGGATAGTTCTCCCACATCACGGAACTGACAGGCCCAGTTACAAAGGCTGATGTAGGAGCAGTGGTCCAACTTACAATCCCAAGTGCACAGTGTCTCTGGCCTGTTCTCTCCAGACACACTCTCATTTCTAATTAGCCCAGCAGGGAATAAGGAAACAATAAAAACAAACAAAAAACCCAACTGCAGTCCTAACAATGTTTGGGGTGGTTGGTTTTTTTTTCCTTTTTTCTTTATCTTCTTTGTCTTTCCCCCCGTCCTTCACGGGGTTGTGCTCAGAAACTCATATAATTAACTGCATCTTTTCTTTCTCTCTTTCTTCTTCTCTCTGTCTTTTCTAGTTTTTCTTCTTTTTTTTTTTCAAAGGAAACCTAGACTGTTGTTGTTTAATCGGAGAATAACAAACACAGCCATCTGTTTTGAAAATTTTTACTTTATGAAAAGACCTTGAGCCATTTCAGTCTGAACCTCCGGGAACCCTTCCAAGAGAGATGAGAAATGTCCCACACCTCGTCTTCGCTCTGCTTCTTTGCATTCCCAACTCAAATGAAAGAAATCATAAAATAGGCTGCAAAGTAAGGGATCTATAAAATATTAAATATCTACAGTTAACATTTTTATCCAGCTTGCAAATCCATATCATCCTAAAGCAAGACCCACTTCTGACCAGGAGATTTGTTGGCTAATGTTTTAGCTTTTATTCCTGCTTTTCCTGGGACTTAGTGTTTTAGGAGCTGTCCTATGTTGGGGACAGGGGGTCCATTCTTGGCACCTATCACAACTTAATTAATGACTGGACACACCTTATAAAAAAACTCTATGCATTCATTCATGCCATCAACATATACTGAAAACTGTGAGACCCTACACATGACTGGTACACTGCCTCTCTGTAGTAGTATTTCAGTTAACCTCTGCTTCCTAATGAGCTCCTCCAAAGCATTGGGCTTTCTCGTTCTATTTTGCTCACAGATTCTCTGGATCAGGAATTCAGAAGGTCTGGTGGGTATGACTTGACTCTACACCCCAATATCTTTGGCCTCAGCTGACAAAAGTCAAGGCTGGAGGGGAGGGTGCGGGGACCATATGATATCGCCTGAAGGTGCGTGTGGAAATCACGCCTCTGGCAGTAGACTTGGGGGGTGGGCTTGTGGTATGTTTGGACTTTCTCACTACATGATACTCTTGTGCGAGCTGTACTTCTGAGACTACTGAAGGACCATGTCCTGGCTCTACGCGGAAGGTGTGTCACGTGTTCTAACCTGTGTTTAGAAGTCAGGCAACATCACACTCCGTCCTGTGGGCTACAGGCCAGTCTCAAGCCCAGGTAGACTCTGGGAGAGTGAACACAGATCCCATTTCTGACCAGAAGGTGTGCTGAGGCCACATGGCCCAGGAACGTGTATGAAGAGAGAGAGTTTGTGGTCATCTTAGAAAAGGCCCCCCGCCACAGGGGGGCATTCATTGCTCATCGTCGTTCACTATGAAATTAGACACATAGACTGTCAGTGCAGGGAGGCGTGTCCAGTAGAATATCTGGTCAGTCGCACCTGGAGCAAATGAGCAGGTCAGAAGAAGTTTCAAACAGAAGAGGAGTCTGAAGGGGAATGGGCTAGATGTAGAGCGGTATGCATTTCGGTGGACGTTGTTGGATTTTGAATTTTTGAGATGTAACTTAGGTAAAATTCTCTTTTACTGGCAATACCCATATTTAAAGCATGTCTTAGGTAAAAACCAAAACCAAAAACAAAACAAAAATTAATAACCCCCTGTACTCTCCAGTGCCTTTCAAACCCCTCTGTCAGTTGATGGAATGGACTTGAGCTGGAGTCGTGACAGCTACAAAGTGGCGTGTGTTCTGAGGCTGCGAGGAGTGAAGAGGAGGGTGAGAAATGACAGTGTGCCAGGCCACGCGGCCATGACCCTTGACCTGGTAGAAGTCCTGGAAGCTGCGAAGGGCCACCAGGCAGAATGTACACTGCTCTGTGGTCCATCTTTATTCCCTCTGATCAGAGATTAACCTCAGGGGTCACCCAACCCTTAAGCTCAGTGCGTGGTCTGATCTCCCCAGGTCTTGAACCTTGATGGAACTACAGATGTGTGGAGGCTTCAGGGTTTGGTCTCCAGGAATTCAACCATTTGATGGGTTTATTTAGGGGCTAGGTCAATCTTGGCAGCTTTGGGGTAGCACACAGGCACTAAGCGATGGGTCAATGTTCTGAGATTGGAGAGGCAGGGTGTGCAGGCGTGAATGTCCCCCAGAGCAAACAGGAAGAACTTCCCCCACACGTTATTTACTGTGTGTTATTAAAGGCGCCTCCCCGTGCCCTGCGTGCTGAGCCAGAGCCGCTAATTCAGTGGAAATGAAATTCCAGTCCCGCGTGGGCTTGCCTTCCCCCGCACACTAAACTCATTTCTCTCTCCCTCTGTCTCATCGCCCCCTTCATAGTGAAGCGAGACGCAGGGCTGTGGGGCGGTCGGGCAGTGGGAAGCCAGTCAGGCAATTTCTGAGTGATGTCTGAAGAAATGAATTGAGGGCCTCGCCTGGGGCGCAATCAGAAGACAGCCCCTGCTTTTATTGTCATGGCTGGGCTTGCCATTTCACCGCGTGCTGCTTATCTATGCGTAGTCTTTTCTACTCCAACACATCAAGGAAAACATACCCATCCAGACGCTGCCTATCAACTCCGGAGCAACGCAGGCGCTTGCCAAGAGCAATTGACAGCACAGGAAGCTGTGTGGGGACCAGGCTGGCCACTACACAGAGACACGGCCTGCACCGGAGTGGGTGGGGGGTTTGGGTAAGGATCTGGGAGTCCTCGTATTGTATTTGATGCCTGGGACCACTGGTGGCCATATTCAGCTAGTCTGTTCTGCACTGAGCTGCAACCCCTTGCTTCTGAGTCCGTGTCCTCAGCGCCTCAGCCCCTCCCAGTTACATCCCATTTCCTTCCACAACTATTCATCTTCCAAACTCCAGCTTGCCTTCAAGCTTCCACGTTGATGATAAGTCTTCTTTTTTAGGATTTGGTTTGGCCCCTCCCTCCCCATCCTTCCTGAGTCTATGCACTTAGTTCCAATCAAGCCTTCTTAGATGCTGTATTATAATTTTCTTTAAAAAATATGATGTGATTCCACACCTAGACTGAAAGGTGCTTGGGAGCAAGAAACCTAGTTTTTTCTGCTGTTGTATTTCTACGCATCTAGTACAATTCCTGCCACATTGTAGTAGGAACAAAAACAAGAGTATGGATCGGTAAGGCAGAAAGACCAAAGCCAGAAGTTCCAGGGATATAGGAGGTCTGAATTAAAGTCCAAATGAATGGGTCAAAGGATAAAAAAAGTGAGGTTTTATACCAGCCAGGTTTGAAAAAGAAAATACAGGGTCAGTAACAGTGAGATCTTGGTGACATTGTTGCATACACTCAAATGACAGCAATGATACCTTCGCAGGATGTGTTTTGAAAGTAATGCTTCAGTGGGAATCAAAAACTTCAAAAGATACCGAACAATTGACTCTGTATGCTGCTTCTGGGAATATCACCTAAATAAATAATCTTAAAGAATGAAAATATCATTCATGCATATGGTATATGAAGGTAATCCATTATGGCATTATTTACAATATTGAGAAATTGAAAACAACTTGAACAGTATAGAAATATCTAAATAATGGCAATAGCATGCATTACAATACTATATTATGCAGCGATTAAAATGATAAGTATTGGGCTTATTTTTCAGCATAGAACATATTTATTATATAATTTTAGGTTAAACAATGAAATTATACTGGTACCATAGTTTAGATTATATGAAATTCTATTTTTCAATAGGCAAGCCCGGAATATAAATAAGTGAAAATAACTGTTTACTGGAACGATTGAGTTTTGTGTGTTTTTAAGTTGTTGTGTGTATATATGTGTGTATAAAGGTTCTTGAGAATTACAGTGCTACATGCATGAATTTCTGATTCCACAAGATAATGTGTATAACTCGCTCAGCCCTCTGGGGACTGTTGTGTGGCAGTGGGTGGTGACTAAGGTAGACCGGGACATAGAGATTCAGCGGCTCTGTCCCTTAACCCAGTGAGCAGAATGTACCCTGAGAATGCGGCACCAGTCGCACTTACGGAGGGGGCATGGACCGTTAACAGAGTACAGACAGTCAACCCCTGCCTCATTGCCTTAGTTTTCTCCCAGTCCTGGAGTCTTCTCTTTTGAGCGGTGACTCTAGTTCTGGTCAGAAACACTTCATCCACACAGAGATGGACCAAAAGAGCACGATTCTCTTTAAGCCTCTTCCTACTGTGTAGATAACAAAGATCCGTTGTTGATCACCCATCCATCTTCTAAGAGAGTTAACAGAAGGTCAGGAAACTCTAGTTGTGATCTTGCCCACCCCCCCCACCCCACCCCCCTGCTCCCCCACATCTACCCTGTGTGATTTGGGCCAAATAGCTGAGGTTTATCCAAGTCTCTGGATTGTCGTGTCTTTAAACTGTTTGAATAATTCTACCAGATTCCTATCCATAAATAATCCTACACGGAAGAAAAGAGAGAAAACATACTACAGGGAATCCTGGGAGTTTGGAGGAAGCAGGATGCTACTGCGTCTAATCCAGCCTGGGTGGGGACAAGGGTGGCCGGTATATGTGTGCTGATTGCCATCCTGGAGCCATTGATGCTTAATACTTCCCTTTACACTGCAAATAGCATCTGGGGTTGGACCACCATTGTAAACGCGACACCATCATTCTCCACCTCTTCTCTCAGGCAAACACAAATCAGCTTCTTCTCCAACGTCTGGTCTAGTGAGGGTAGTCCCATCCCTGCAACCACCTCCTACACCATCTCACATCCATTTGTGACATATGCACCTGACCTTTTTCTGCCACTCCCACTGTGTCCACAGGACACAGAGTGGCGCCGGCCTTCACAGGGTCTCTGTAATACACGCAGTCTCAGCCCCTGGCTGCGGAATCCTCCTCCGTGCTTTCGCTGCCCTATCTTCTGGCATAAAAATTGTGGGTGCTGTCTCCTTCCCCCTGCATCGCGTTTAAGCTCCTCTCCCTGGCCTTTCAGGATCTAGGCTGTTGCCTTCACCTCAGCCTTTTCCCAAGCCGACCCCCTGGGGCGCCCCTACCCATGCGAGCACCCCTTCTCTTTGCAGAGTAGTTTTTCTCCTGCGCCCCACCCCATCCCTGGACTGCTTTACCCCGGACCTGAGCAGCTCCCTTGGCCATGTGTTTCCTTCCATGCTGCTCGTTCGGGGGAATCACCTATGTCCCTCCTGTCATGGAAGGGCATCACCCTCTTGCAGAGAACTAAAAGCAGCCAACAAATTTTGGAGAGGCGTGCTTTCCAATCCGTCACTCTCCCATCCGTGCTCTGATTATTTCTCTGTTGCGATTTCTGAAAAGGACAGGTGTGAATGTCCTTCCTGGGTGGGCCTGAGATCAGGGCCATGAAGTCAACTCTCCAGACAACTTAGAAAAAAGGAATCTTCTTCATTTTGTCTGCAACATCTGTTGTGTTCCTCTCTAGCCTCCAACTTGCAGACGAGGAAGAGAAAATGATCTTCCTTAGTCCTTTGGCCTTGAGAGTGGCCTCGGAAAGCTAACCTCAAGGCCTGCCGCCCCCTGACCAAACTCTCCCTGTTGGAGTGGCTGCAGCCCTGATCGCTACAGGCGGAGTTTAAGGGAAACGGGACCAGGACAGAGGCCCCTGGTGTCCCCACTTGCCACATTCTCCTCATGACCTGATGGGTCTGTTCATTCCAGAGAGCAAACTGGGGAGAGACATCCCTGGCCACCCTGCTTCCTCCTGTCTTCTGCCTCCCATGTCCTCCTATACTCAGAGGTCTGATAGGCTTGACTTTGTTCCCTTCTTTGGGCACTTATACCTTTTATGGATGCCTGGCACGTTGGAGCAGATTTTTTTCTCTCTTTGTATTTCCCACCCTTCATCCCCAAAGTGGAAGCCAGAACTTACTGGTTTTCATGACCTAGACTCCAACAAACAAAAAACAACAAACAAACAAACAAAAAAAACCCCCAAAGAATAGAACCAAGTATCAGCCGGGAATGGCTGAACCTGAACTCTACTATACTCTGCATGAGCTCATATAGAGTTCTCTACGTAGTTAACATAGACATAAAAATTTAAAGAAACCATAAAAGCTATAATGCATAATTTTAATAATCACTCCTCATCTCTCCTCACTAAGCAAATGACCCTGAGAATCTTTCAGGGCTGTGGCTGAGAGGTTCAGTGCTTCCTCTTGCTCTGTCCTGGGCATGTGTGTTTATTTTATATTGAAAAAATCTTTTTCTGGATCCCAGTGAGGGCAGTCCTGCTACATATGGGGCTGCAATGGCTGACGCGTGCCTCCGAAGGCTCTTATTACAAAGTATTGCTCGTGTTGGCTTACATAGTTGGTTTACATAAATTTTTTATGGGGGTTTTATATTCCTCCAGCAAGCTCTGCAGAGTGCTCGCAGCGTGCACTGTGTACTCCCCTCTCTGTCGTTTGTGCTGATTTTTATCTGCGCACTGCGGTCTCCCGCTATCGTTTCTGTATTCTCCATACCTTCTCTGGTGACAATTTTTCGATTTTTTTTTTCTCCCTTTAGTGAGAAGAAATCATGTTTGCTAAATTCTAAACTGAAAAAAAGAAAAAAAAAAAAAAAGATTTTCCTAGGCAACCTCATCAAACATTCCCCAGTCTGTTGAAGTCGCAGGCCATTGCTATGGTCTGAGCTTCCTCTTAGTACTGTCGCTAAAAGATTACTTATGCACAGTTTGATAGTGATCTTGTTACCTAACTAGATTATAGATTTATTAAGGAATGGGGAGAAACTTTTTTTTATTATTTTTTTATTTCTCCTCCCTTGTTCATGTACTATAGCAGAATTCTGGAATTCATTATCAAGTCTCAAAAAATACTCGTTTGATTTGTTCCTTATTTGGTCAGATACTTACAAGTATTTGTAGACCCATCCTGTGTCAGGCACACTTATACACGCCAGGGAAGCAGCATCCATGAGACAGACTGGAATCCCTGCTCTCATGGAATTTACAGTCCCGGGGGTTAGGGGCGACAGACACTAAGCAAATAGCTAAGGGAATACGTGATCTATCACACGGTGATAAGTGCTGAGAAGAACCATGGAGTTGTAGGAATAAGGAGTGCTTGGCTAGGGGGTGTGGCTGTTTGTACCTGGAGCGTGAAGACAGCTTGTTGACAACACAGGGGGAGAGACTTAAGGATCTGAGGGTGCAAACAATGGACACCTCTGGGCAAAGCGTGTTTCGGCAGATGGAGTGAGAAATGTGTGGGTCCTTAAGAGGGAAGACGCTCCTGGAGTCCATGGAAAATCCAGGCAGGGATGATAGCCTGAGTGCAGACAGCAAGGCAGAGAGGATTCGGTGAGATCATCGAGGCAGGAAAGGAAACAGACACGGGCCATGGAAGGAACTTGGTACATTACTCTTGAGACAGTGGAAAGCCACTGGAGGTTTTTAACAAAGAAGCGATTTGACTAATGTATATTTTAAAAGACTCCTTCTCAGTGTTGTATTGAGAGTCAACGGGAGGGCACAGGGCAGGAGCAGAGAAGTGAGTTAATAAGCTATTACAATTTCAGTGAAGGGCAGCATAGTTTGGACCAGGGTGGTAACTATGGAGGTGGTGAAAAGCTGTTAGATTTTGAATAATGTTGAAAATGGAGCTTACCATATGTGTCAATGGATCAGGGGTAGGATATAAAAAAAGCAGTCAAGTCAAAGATGATTCTAAGTTTATGGCCTGAGCCAAAAATGATTGGCAATTTTAGGATGATTGTGTGATTACAGGAATCATTCAGTTATGAGAGCAAATTTAATAATGTAAGAGGGACATTGGAACATGGCTGGAGATGCGTCATAAAGTACGGGAGAGAGGTCGGGGTCTACGGTATGAGGGTAAGCTTAGTAAGCACACAGACGATCCACCTATCAAAATAGAAAGGTAGGGCAATTATTTGGTGACAGATGTAGGTAGGTGGTTGGTAAAGCTGTTCTGATTACTTGTATTATCTTGGTTTTATGGGATGCAAGCTGAGCAGTTAAGTGGTAAGTAGGGAGGAGATAATGGAAGTTTGAGGAGAGAGGAGACAGTATGAAGTAGTCACTAGAAAAGTAGGAGAATCAAAGAATTGTTGGGTAAAAGCCCAGGGCTCACTTGAGTTCATGAATGTATTCAGCAAACCTCTTTTTCTCTAGATGCATTTAAATGCTTAAGAGTGAATTTTGCTGGGTGATTGTGTTAAAGAGAAAAGAAAAAAAAAAGATAAGAGAAAGTTAAGTGTGTCAAGATTGCATACAAGAAAATGACTGTAACTATTCATCATGAAATGTATTTCCATGTAAGGGAAGTCATGATATGAGGGAGGCGAGGGACTTGGAAAAGGTTGTGGAGTCAATAGATATTATTTTTAGGTGTAGTTTGGCCAGTTTGGAAGGAAGAATTATTGGAGTTCTGGCACTTAGAGTGATTTGGAAAGATGGCAGGTGCTGGTAGGACAATATGATGTTTAAACTTGATATGAAGGAGGAGGTGCAGTGATTTAGATAAGGACAGGGTCCAGGGGAAGACCGCAGAATTGGGTGGCTGAGATTTCAGAGGAGAATAAGTCAAGGAACTGAGAAGCTAGGGTCTTGAAAGGGTCGTCTTCATGCATATTGAAGTCATGTAGAATTGTGACAGGAGTTGTCTCGGGAAAGAGCGTCACTAAACCAGGAATTGAAATCATCAAGGAAGGAGAAGGGTTAATCCATCCGGGAATCTGTAGATGAAAAGTGAGGGTAGGGGTTGATGTCACTGGAGGGCATGAGCTTCAAAGCTGGAGAGGAATATGAGGGAATCAGGTGAAAGGACTGAAAGTCTGTAAGTGGCCATAAGAAGAATGGATAACAGCCTGTTACCAGTGGTACAGGGGCTTGGAGGTTTCTAGAATTTTCTGAGTTAAACCACGTAAGAGAGCTGCAGAGAAGGCAGTATTTTAGCCAAAATCCAGTAAAAAATAAAAAAAGCAAACCGGTTCAAAGAAGAGATTAAGTATCCAGTGGCTTTTGTTGATGGTTCCAGAAGAGTTTCAGAATCTATTTAGTGCCTCGGAATATGTATTTGAATTTTGAAGGTCATTGTGCTGTAGAGATGCTTACGTGGCTGTTAACAGACAACTGCAAATAGCCAAGTGTACTGTTTGATTGTTTTGACAAGTCTGGGCCCTTACACATAAAGAACCATGTAAACACCAGACTGTCTCTTTGTACATAACAATGGGAATGGTCTTTGACTTTTCATTCTAGAAGCATGATCAGACTTTTCCCCAGCGCATCAAGGCCTGGGGTCTTTCCTCCTGGACTGGGGCCTCCAGCCAAGATGAAAAACAATCTACTTTCAATTTTCTGGGCTTGTTTGCTTTCCGCTCAGAATACACAGAAAAGACATTGAAGCGAACTTTTGGGTTCAGCTTTCAAAGGACATCTTCCCGTTTCTGCCTGCAGAGGATTTAGGGACCAATTGCTCCTGGGCCCCAGGTGCCCATTTTTATGATTTAAATGTGGGTGTCTTCACAATGAAAACAGCCTCAAAGAATCCAACCCACACCCCTCAACCCACCACCATTTGCTAAATGAAGCTAAACACCCTCATGGTCTTGATGATGTGGACTTCGCTCCTAACTGTTGTTTTGAGATCACAAACAAATCATGATCATCATCTTATAGATAAATTAGGGCACAGAGCTTCCAGAGAGCATGCGATTTGCTCCATAGCACCCTCTCCTCTGTCCTCCCACCCCCTCCCCGTGTCCTCATTACGATTCTTCTCAGATTCCTTCCATGAGGAAGGAACTGGTGTAGTAGAGTCAGTCATGCTTCTAAACAGCTTTGTGTTCTCCTCCACGCCCACCTTCCTCGGTGCCTCAGAGCCACTGCCCATAAGAAATGTGGGCAACAGACAGCTAAGCGACGAGGTTTAGCTCAGGGCCGAAGATGGCAGCTGGGGCCACACAGTCTAAGACACATGGAGTGGCTGTGGGCTCTTCCAGCACTTGTGTCAGCAGGGTCTCACCCTCTACCTTCCATGAGAGTTAGCAGAAGTGCGCATGTGCGGGAAGATGCCACGGTCAGAAGAAAGGGGGGACAGAGGTGGGATTCCCCTGCTGCTTAGGTCTGTCACTCACTCTCTCCCCAGCCCCTTCAGTCCTGCACAAAATGGAGGTCAGGAAGCACACGTTCTGTTTCTGGCCCGGATCCTGTGGGGGCAGGAAGACTGTGGACTGTGTGGGGATTGAGGAAGTTCGGGGCCCTCTCAGATATGAATACATATGTTGGGGAAGTGTATACCCATTCTTCTAGAAGATCCTTATGGAACTAGGAGGATATGGTGCGTAAGGTACTTGGGGACAACTCGGTTTTTTTTTTTTTTTGACAGAGAGAGAGAGAGCAAGAGATACAGAGACAGAGAGAGAACTGAACTGGGGGGGGGCACTCCCCAGTTCAGTATATGAGTCTGCACGGGCTGGGGCTGGGATTCGATCCTCAGTCCCCAGGGCTGCAATATGAGCACTTAACCTACTGAGCCATCCCGGCTTCCCCGGGGACAACTCTTGATTCATCCTTCTCCTAGGTAGAAAGAATGGAGGGATCTAGACCATGCAGTGAGAGCTGGTTTAATGAATCCAGTGCTTGATAAAGCCAGAGGGTTAAAAGGGTCTTAGGACCATGGGTTAAACTCAGCTGGATGAGGTTCTTCAAGCTGACCTTCTACTCACAGCTGAACTAAGTCCCTGTTAGTCACCCAGCTCAGTTCTGTTCAGGAACTCGATGTCCAGTTAATGGTGGCTGAACTAAAGACAGTTCATATGCACCAATTTCCTTTGGGGGCCTAGAGTTTTCTAGACTGAACTCACTTTACAAAGAGGTTCATTTTAATTTAGTCACCAGTATGTTCCTTGCATAGTTGAAACCTTGCCTGTTGTAAAGCTAAGCTAAAGCAGCATCTTAGAATTCAGGAGTTAGCACGTGGGAGCCCAAGTTCTGTTGGAATTCTGTGTGTGACTTACTCTCCATTGCGTATGTGAAAGGAATGGGTGACTGACTTCTGCCTGGGCCAACTCTAAACTCCAAACTCCTAGTTCCATTCAGAATAATTAGGCTTCTCAGCCTGGGCTTGGGAAAGATCAAGGAGAAGGGGTGGGAAAAAGATTAAAAAAAAAACCCAAAAAACAGCTTACTGGTGAGAAACTGTCAGCTTGCAGCCATGGTTGTAGGTTGTAGCTGTTTCTTCCCCAGTGAGTTTCCAGAACTGCAGTGAGGCACTAAGCTCTTTCAGGTTTGACTTAGACCCTGTGAGTCCTAGTGTGCGTGTGTGAAAGTTCACCTGTGTCTAAATAGAAGGGCCTGCTCCACGCTCTCTCTTTAGTACTGGCAAATTAGTCTTTTTGTGGGCTCCTTTGAGGACCAAAGGGAGGACTGCAGAATATAAAACTGGTGACCTTTCATGGCTGAGCAAAGTCAGGAGACTGAGAGGCTGGGCTGGGGGCCGGAGTGCGTCTCTACTGTCTGTTGCTGTCTGTGGGAGAGAGAAGTGTAGAGTGAAGGCTGTGTAAACAAGACTTCCTGTGTCAGGACAGGTCTGTCCTCAATGATGGCGCCTCTTCCCTGCCCTTGTTTCTTCCTGAAACCTGAGTTGCAGCCACGTATGCTCACAGTGTGGGAGCTTATTCTCCTCCACCCCCAACCCGCACCCCTGTACCTCCACTCAAGAAAAAAAACAGATCTTCTGGAGAGGAAAGAACTTTGTCACCAGCTTGTCCAGTTCCAGAGTCACCATATTGCAGGGATAACAGAGCTCCTAGAGTTTTCACTCATGGTCATATGTATCTCCGAGCTCCCCCACCCCAGCCTCTCAGCTCCTGAGAGGACATGTCGGTCCAGAAAGAGTCTAGGTGGCTGGACCCAGCTTAGCAACGTGCAGCTGTTCTCTGCCTGAGGTTCCTCCCATGGGGCAGCTTCTCTTGTTCTTAGACCAATCGCAGAGGTCGCTGGCCAGGCAGATACCAGAAACAAGTCCCCCATCCTGTTCACCTGCTGTCGGCACAAATCAAATTCCTCTCCCGCAACTTTTAGAAAAGCTCACATGCTGGTCCCACCGGCCAAGCGGGCAGATGTGATTCCTCCTGGGCCATGCTGGGCTTCAGGAGCGGACATGGAGCACCCTCGTCTCATTTCTGATTAACCTTGAGACAGGCGTTGATTGGCACAGGGCAGTATTGCCAGCAAATGGGCATTTTTGTGCCATTTGTGAAAATGAACTCCCCCAATTAACTTGCTCATGCAAATGCACTCAGGATGAAGATGTGAGGACAATTACCTAGGAAATTACTCCCTTGGTAGAGTCTCACACATGCCCCACTCCCACCCCCTTTGCCTCTTCAATGTGCTAAGAACAAAATGGCTCAGAGGACATTGTCGCATCTCTGAGAGCAAATAGCTGATGAACCACAGGATGTGGCCACAGGTTGGCTCCTGCGACCCTCATTTTAGCTCATGGATTCTGCTCAGCAGGGGGTGGCCAACACATGATTTTCTTCATCCAGAGGGGAGCACTAGTGAGGCTCAGATGACTGCTGGGTGCTTATTCCAGCACCTTCTCCAGCACCGGGCTACACAGTTATTGTGGCTAAATGAGCTTTGCATCAATTAGGACTGCTAGGAGGGCACCCTGGAGGGCCAGTGAGGGGCCTGCATTGCAGGAGCAAGAGGTTATAAAATTCCACTGGTTTCCCCAGCCTCCAAAGGCAGCATTATTATTTCTTTTAATAAACCCAGATATCTCCATGGAGAGCGTCAGGTTTATGAAACATTTCTAGGCCAAGGGAATTTTACTACCCCTCTTTGAAATTCTCTATGCATCGGTCATCTTTTGCAAGATCAAAGATTTCTGGAAATTTTCAGTCTTTTCAGTGGCTTTACTTGACTCATATCATGTGAGTGGGTTACTCCTGCAATCAAATGTATCCTTTCCCCAGACTTGCTTCTGTGGTTTTTGTTCGGTCAGATGTGAAGAGAAGTCGAAAGAGCCAGGGATATGGCCCTGTGTTGTGGACACGTGAGCGTCCTGGTTTGTGCTGCAGGCAAACATTGGAGGTAAATTTGTATCCTGAGAGTTTAAATGAATGGTTTTCAATTCTTCTAGGCATCAGATTCACCTAGTGAGTTTGTTATTTTTTTTTAAGAATGCAAGTGGCTGAATCTCCCTCAGACCAGTGAAATTAATATCTCTGGGAGGCAGGGTCCAGATATCTCTAATGTTTCCCAGGTGATACTAATGTCAGCCAGGATGGAGAAGCACTAATTTGTTGCTTTTGTGAAAATATACTCATCACTTCTTATATGCTGGGCATTATCCTAGACTCTAGGACCTAGAGGCTAGGGATAGAGCAGTGAACAAATCAGACAAAATTCCCTAGCCTTGTAGAGCTTATATGCTGGTGGATTTTGATGGACAGCAAACTGTAAATAAGTAAATGTCAGGCATAGTATATAAGTGCTAAGTGCTAAGAGAAAGATTAAAATAAGGAAGAGAGAGGTCACTTGTAGAGGAGGCGGTATTGTCATAGTGCCCAGTGTCCCAGGGTAGCCTGAGCAAAAGATGACATGACATTTGCATAGGAACTTGAAGGAGATGCTCAGGCAGGGGTCTCTGGGCAGAGGGACCAGCAAATACAACCGTCTTGAGGCAGGAACATGCCTGTTCTAAGGACAGCAAGAGGGGCAGGAGGAGAGAGTAAGCCAAGGGGTCTGAACTAATAAATCCACAGCCTGGGGATCAGATGAACTGTTTGTGGGAGGAAACCAAGAAGCTGTGTGGCAGGGTGTGACTAGTGATTCTGAACGTGCTCTGACAAACCAAGGGGACCCGGGTGTATTGCACACGGGGGTGTGTCGATAGTTTAGCAAATGGACATAAAGCACATTCTCTTTTAGCCTGTTTGGAGGGAGGAGGAGAAGGTGGGGCAGTCTAGAGAGCAAAGTAAGGAAGGTGACAGAAGCGTGAGTGAGAATGTCCTTCTGTGCGTTGGTGGGGGACGGAGTGGCTGTGAGGACACTGAGTGGTGAGAGATGGTGACAGAGGAATGGTTACCATTTGAGTCACATCACCGGCAGTCATCACCATTGTTAAAGTTCTTCAATCTCACTTTAAAAAATGTGTGGGGATGCTGGCGTAGCTCCACAGGTGAGCGCTTGCTTTGCAGCCATGAACCTCTGGGATCAAATTCCAGCCCTGGCCCGTACAGATCCATATGCTGAACTGTGGCACAACTGGTGACTCCAAGTCCTGCAGGGAAGGTTCTTGCCTCCCATGTAGGAGGCCCCCAGTTCGGTTCCCAGCTCCACATCCACCTGTTTGGAAAGAAGCTACTTTACAACTAATGGTGTACAGCTATGGAGACTGCTCTTCGCTCTCGCTCTTCTCTCTCTTTCACCTTCTCTCAAACAATAAAATAATTTTTAAAAAATGATGAAAAATGTCTTTGACTTGTGCCACATGTAGGTCATAGGGAAGAGTTGTGTTGCTCAGCCAATGTGAGCAGGTAGCCCACCTAAGTGTTATTTCTCATGATAAAGTAATGGAAGTTGGGATTGTAGACGTCAGTCTTTGTGGACTTCAAATGAGCTCGCTTCCCTGGGTCAGATCCATCCCACATTAAGTACTGAGGGTAAGGCCTCTAAGCCTGTGGATCTGAGTCAGTGGATTTTAGACAAATGTCCCTTTGTCATGCTCCGCAGCCTATTAACCTCTCTAGCTGCTCACTTCGCATGACCATGTGACATCACCTTCTCTAGCCAAAGCATTAACATCCTCTTTGACTCCGAGCTTGCCTCCTGGCTGTGTTTTTTTCATAGTATAAATCAAAATCATATCTGATATCTGTCTCCTCCAGGTAGCATGCAACTCAGATATGATAATATATATTAAAGTCATTTTAAATGTTAAAATGATATGTAAGATAAGACATTGTTTTTAATAATAATAAAAGTAAATCTAGATTAAAAGAAAACTCAGATTTATTAAAGCCCCGTTATATTTACTGTATTGATAGATTGTCTCTTACAGGTACATGTCTCTTACAGGTACATGTGTTTTTGTTTGTTTGTTTAAAAACTATGTGTATAGATACGTACTATGAAAAATGACATAAATGAGTCATTTTAAAATGGAGTCAGAGAAACTTGGTTGCACAACTTGTACCTTGAATCCTTGGGCTGGACCAGGCCTCAGGACTGGGCTGACAGCAACATTGTTTTATAAGCAGGTGTTCGTAAAGCCCACAGGAAGGTGGTCTGGAAGGACGGATGATGATGGACTCACTACTACAGTCAGAACCAGTGACCAATCGTGTAGAGCCAAGAATAAGTCAGTTTGTCAGAACCGACAAGGATTCTTTCTTCTTTGCAAAGAGAACGTTCCTTTTCTAAAAACTTTTTGCCTTCATTTTTTAATTGAGACACTATTTGGGGTTCTGCCTGAATGAATCTGCTCTTCCAGAATTGCAGTTCTTGGATCCCAAATAAATGCTTGCTGCCTCTCATTATTTATTTTTTTAATTAACATTTTTATTATTATTAGTTTCAGGTGTACAAAACAACATACTAATCTGACATTTCCACAGCTCACATAGTGATAACCTCAACAAGCCCATTGCCCATCTGACACCATAAACTGAGATTACAGTACCATTGACTATATTTCCTATGTTGTGCTTTCTACATCCTGTGACTATACGTAGATTCTATAAATTATAGTTGACACTCAATATGATTTTATATTAATTTTAGGAGTACAGAAACGTGGCTAGGTGTTTATGTAATTTATGAAGGTCTCCCCCAAATAAATCTAGTGCCCATCTGACACCACACATAGTTTTTACATTAGTGACTATTTTCCCCATACTGTATTTCATATTCCTGTGACAATTTTTGAGACTGTCAATTTGTACTTCCTAATCCCTTTACCTTTCTCACCCGTACCCCCAACCCCTTTCCCAACTGTCAACCATCAGTTTGTCCTCTGTATCTGTGGGTCTATTTCTGTGTTGTTTGTTCATTTATTCTGTTGTTTAGATTCTGTATATAAGTGAGCTCATATGGTATTTGTCTTTCTCAGTCTGATTTATTTCACTAGGCCTAATAACCTCTAGGTTCATCCATTTTGTTGCAAATGGTAAGATTTTATTATTTTTTTATGACAGAGTAATACTTCTTTGAATAATTGTACCACAATTTTGCTATCCAATTGTCTATTGATGGACATTTCACGTGTTTCTATATCTTGGGTGCATGTATTTTTTTTGAATTAGTGTTTTGGATTTCTTTGGACAAATACCTAGGAGTGGAATTACTGGGTCAGAGGTAGATCTATTTTTAATTTTTTGAGAAACCTCTGTACTGTTTTCCACTGTGGCTTCACCAATTTGCAAACCCACCAACAAGTGCACAAAGATTGCCTTTTCTACACATTCTCATCAACACTCTTTGGTTGATTTATTGATGATGGACATTCTGATAGGAGTGAAGTGATGTCTCATTGTGACTTTTATGTGCATTTCTCTGATGATTAGTGACATTGAACATCTGATCCTATGTCTACTGGCCCTTTGTATGTCCTCTTTGGAGAAATGTCTGTTCATGTCCTCTGCCTATTTTTTAACTGGATTGTTTGTTTTTTTGGTGTTGAGTTGTATGAATTTTTTTAAATAAATTTTTAATATTGACCTGCTTATCAGATGTAATGTTGGCAAATACATCTTTTCTCATTTAGTGGGATGTCTTTTCATTTTGTTGATGGTTTTATTTGCTGTGAAAGAACTTTTTTGTTTGGTGTAGTCCCATTTGTTTATTTTTCTTTTGTTTCCATTGCCTGAGAAGATATATCAGTAAAAATATTACTAAAGTAGTACATATCTGAGAGTTTACTTCCTATATTTTCTTCTAGGAGTTTTGTGGTTTCAAGTCTCATATGTAAGTCTATAAAGCATTTTGAGTTTATTCTTGGGTATGGTGTACGAAGGTGGTTCAGTTTCATTATTTTGCATGTCTGTCTGGTTTTCTCAGCACCATTCATTTAATAGACTGTTTTTACTCCAATGTAAGTTCTTGTTTTCTTTGTCTTTGATTAACTGTCCTTATAGACATTGATTTATTTCTGGGCTTTCTATTCTGTTCCAATGACTTATGTGTCTGGTTTTAAACCAGTACCATGCTGTTTTGATTACTATGGCCTTGCAGTATAATTTGATATCAGGTACCATGACACCTTCAGCTTTGTTCTGGTTTTGCAAAATTGCGGTGGCTATTCTAGATGTGTGATGGATGCGTGATGGCTGCATATACGTTTTAGGAGTTCTAGTTCTGTGAAAAATGCCATTGGTATATTGGTAGGGACTACACTGAATCTATAGATTGCTTTGGGCTTTAGGCCCGTTATTCCCAGAAGGCTGCCCATGAGAGACTGTGGCCCAGGTTTTGGGTCAGTGCCCGTTTCCAAAAGTTCCACATTTCAAGGGGGGTGGGGGTGGGATTGACTGCTTAGTAGCCAAGAGGGTCCTGGGAGATGTAGTGCTGGCTGTGATGGGTGGCGACTCAGGCCGTCCCTAAGGTAGTATGCATGCGTGGATTTTACCAGACCAATCAGATCTCAGATATGGCTCTTTGAAGAGCGGTCAATATAGAAAAAAAGATGGTGTCTTTCTGTTGGCTACATGTAAGGCAGGCTCCACGCAGCCTGAGAAAATGAGAGAGAAGGAAAACAGAATGGATTGGGACCTGCTCTGTCCTGTGAAGAGCAGCCCTGATGTCGGTTAACAGATCCATTTGTGTTAAAGTCTGCCAGCCAGAGCACCATGACACACCTGTAGTCAAAACCCAATTGATTGGCTTGCTTCCGCCAAGGGGCACAGACGTGATTGAGGGGCTGTGTGGTACCTCCAAGGGTTTCGATAGGGATGGATTCTTATCGATTTGAAGGGGCTAGAATTATCCTTATGGTAGTCTTGACAGAGTTTGGTTAGAATTCATAAATTATGGAGATGCTTGCTCAGGAATTCTAACTTTTAGTACACCTGAATCTGTGCAGGATTAGTGTAAGGTCAGTTTTTCTACAGTCATGTAGAGTAGATGGGTCAGAATGAGATGGTGTTTAAAAAAACAAGAGAGAGAGCTTCCATAGCTTTCTTTTATATTGTGGCTGAGTGCAGTTGCTTTGTTTTGTGAGTCATGGTATAGTTCTTCAAATGATGACTTCTGTTTTAATTCCATTGGGTGACTATATTTCAGGGGAAGAATAGGAAATGGGAAAAGGCAGAATGAACTGGAGCAGAGGAAATGGGCATTTGAACATATAGTATGTGCATGAAGGATAATGCTTATAAATGTACATATGCTTCTCTTTGTTCAGTGTAATGTCCTTTCATTGATCTTTATTTAACAAACTGTTCGCCATCAGGAACAAAGCAATAAACTCTAGTAAATTTTTCCAGGGGTTAATGTCGTTCTTCTCTTTCTTTGTCTTTTTTAGGAATCAGATGCTGAACAAACCTATTTCTTCTCAACCTCACAATCAGCCGTGTAGCACTTGGGCTTTTTCTTTGTTTTTCATCAATATCAAGACACATAATACAGGCATCTTGCAGATGCCCGTGGGGACTTTTTATCCAAATGGTCTTAAGGCATCATGGTCAGGGTCTGTTCTTACTTCCATGAGACATGCTCTTCATGAATAAATCACCGTATCCTTTGTCATCAGCAGCATTGCATTCTCCTATCAGATATCTTACCCATTGCGTTAGAAAGCATGACCCATGAAATTGACCCTGCACATATTTTTTGCGTGTCTTCTCCAAAGTTGGCATGAGATGTGTCAGGGTCTGAGCTATTCCATATTTCTCTAGGCTGTTCATTTGATGCAAAAAACATAAGGATATAATTGGCATTTCTATAGCTTTCTCTTAGATCTTTCTTTAGCCTGAGAAACACCCTAGGCCATGGCAGTGTGGAAACCCATTCTGATTTGTATAAATAGAGGTAAAAAAAGAACTTGCCTGAAGGCTCAGACTGAGGCCAGAATTAGAGTCTAGAACACACACTAACTCTCTGATTCCCATTTTCTCCTGAGGTGTCTCAATTTAGATGTCTTACTCTATCTGACCCCTAGTTTTCTCTTAAGTACAGTCACTGAGAATTAAGGCATACTAAGGAATCATTAACAAGCCACAAATGATAACTAGCTCTGCAAATCCCATAAGTCTGCCATAAGAGGAAACTGGGGATAAGATACAGGAATTGGAGGAAGAAAGACAAAATACAAGGTGCGGCAGAAGTAACGCCCCTTTTCTGAAGTAGTGTATTATAAATGAGCGTGTTGTCTTAGTAACCTTAATAACCTATGTGTTCCAGGTTCTCTGAAGTAAAATGGACCATCGACTAACAAGGGAACAGCGAGTGAGAGCAGTGAAGCTGTTATGTTACAGAACCACATGCTTACAATGTTGTAATAAGAGACTTGGTATAAATGACCAGCTCATGAAAAGTGGGTGTTACTTCTGCCGGACGCTGCATAGTTGTGGTCATTGGCTCCTTAGTAGCATGTCCTTCATTACTTCATTCATCTTTTCTAGAGTTAAGTCCCTTACAACATATTCGTTCTCTATAGAAAGATGGCAAGTTGCAAGTGGAGATAAGATGTGTTCTTTATTAGATTTCTCTCTCTTCCTTATTTCTTCCTGTGGAAAAAAGAAAAAAAAACTCTCTTGTTCCAATCCCCTTCATGTTAATAGTTATTTTCACATAAGATGATATAGTAAGGATAAATGAACGCATAGGCAAACTAGCGAGCTATATTCTTGGTTTTGGGCAAGCTGAGAGCAGGCCAAGGACACCAGAGAGATGAGAGTTCCACCAGATAACTGGGTGTGGGACACGAGGATTTGCTAGTGTAGGTTGAGAGATTTGTAAAATAATTCAGGACTCAAAACTTTTGTTCACATTTTATTTTAAAACAGCAACTCCCCAGGGTCACACTGCATTTGACATGAATAGTGCACGTGGAGCACAAGAGGCTAAAACATGGTCCTGGCGTTGAAGAGTTGGCTTTCTGGCACTAGGATTTCCCTGAGGATGCATTTGGGGGTGGTTACAAAACTAAGCCATCACCTTCTCCGCTGCTAACAGCAACTTGGTTTGCAGCGCTATTGAGGCGGGCCTGTGGAAAAAGGTCCCACCGCCAGGCAAACACGGGACAGACTTGGCTTTCCAAGCCAATCACACATACCAGCTTCACGGGCCCAGGTGGAAATGCTGTGTGGGTTGTTTATTTTTATTTTTCAGGACAAATAAGGGGTGGTGATGTGTGTCTTTTCACCTCCTAGGTAGATTTATGAAAGGTAATTTTCAACATGACATGAGTTTAGGGCACTTCTAGTGCTTCTACATGTTGTTTCTTCTGGAATATACCTTTCTGCACACCTGTTAAACTCTCGTTCATACGTTACTTCCACTGCCACATCTTCCCTGGCTCTCCCAGGATGAGTGCATCGCTTTGCCCTCAAAGGTTTGCCTCTCTATGGTTACATGGACTGTAGGCTGCCTCAGAGATGCTGTGTAGGCTTCTTATATCCACAGGGCTAACACAAGGCCTTGTTCATGGCATGCAACTAAATGGACTGATTCGCTATTTCTCATAGGGATGTTTCCAAGTTGCCATCTGAAGGGTCACCCGACCATGGAGGTTTCACGTAAAGTCCAGCTGTCCTGGCTCTTAGGCCACAACAGGGACATGCATACCTTCAGGAGAGTTCAAGTGTGAAATTTTCACGTTGCACTTTATCCTTCAAAGACAACTTGGAGAAAGAAAACGTTGAAGTTCTCTAAAGACACAGAGCTGGGCTGAATGATCTCTTATGGATGTCCTTGACTCCTCTCTATCCCCAGCATCTCCAGCTCATTCAGGGGAGGTGTGATATAGGTAAAAGGACTTGGGTGGCAGCTCCTCTCCCCAGTTCTGCCACCAACTCACTGAGTTATTTGGATAAGTACTCCTCCCCTGGGACTCGGGTTCATCACCTGTACCTGAGAAGGTTAGGATGCATGCTATCCAAATAGAACTTCTAAGCTGTGAGTCTCCATGTCTGGGCAATACCAAAGTTGTCTGTCCAATGAGTGGCTGGTCTTCTACTCTTAGTTGAGCAGATGGGTTCCTTGCACCCCTGTTGTTAAGAAATTTGTTCTCACTAAAATAATTGAGTGGTATATGGTTTTTATTTTCTTGACCTCTTTGCTCTTCACGGCTTTAATGAACCTCTGCACTGTTATTTGGTGACTACTAGGCTTCTGGAGAGTGCTCTTGCATCTGTTGCAACATAGAAGTGGAGTGGAAAAGGCGCTGGACTAGAAAGCAGGCATTCTGAGTTCTGACCCAGCCCTGTCACTAACCAGCTGTGTGGCCTCGGGCTTGTCACAACCCCTTTTGGGGGTCTCCATTTTCTCATCTGTTAATTGAGGACTCTAAACTTGATGATCTTTATAGTTCTTCGACTCTTGCATTCTATGAATTCTAAGCAATGACATGGCCCCCAGAGAGTGAGGGCTGAATAGAGAAACTCCATGTCACACTACTCCAAATGCCAAACGATTAATTATGGGATTTCAGCAGTCAACTCCCTCTCTCTGCACCCTACCCCCTGCCAGTCTGCATTAATGGCATTTTCAGAGCCTTCTGTTTAGAACAATATGTCAGTCTCGGGCTAATTGGCATATTTCCATCAATATCCAAGGAAGCCAAAGGGGTCTCTGCTTAGAATGCTCTTCATTCTCCTCTGTGGGGTGTGGGGAGTGGGGTGTGCCCTTGGCCTCTGACACTTTTCTAGTATTTACAAGGCTACCCTGACTGTTTTCTCCTTGGTTCCTGTTTCTTCACGACGTGTGCTCATTTATGAAATTTCACCAAATAGAATAGCTGTCCACATCATTTGATACTCATGGAATTTACCGGGCCATATTATAACCATATGATAAGAAAGACTGAAGTTCAAGAAGGAAAGCAACCAAGGCGCCTTCTCCCATTAGCTCCAGTGTTATGGAGGGTGTAAGAGCAGAGGCTTGGGGGGACCACTGCCTTGGTTTGAATCTGTATTTGCCACCGAATCAGTCATGTGACAAAGAGAAATCCTTTCTGTGCCTCAGTTTTCTTATCTGTAAAATGGGGCTAGTGAATTACAAGCCTTACAAAATGGATGAAGTAGTGCTTGTTAATTAGTATAAGATTTACCACAGGGTGGTTTTAATATTAAAATTATGATGTCTACCTTTAATTTTGTCTTACCAATGTTTGCAATATGCCCATTCTCCTGGTGAACCTGGTTGTCTCTTGGCAGTTTGGCAGCAGCTTATCTCTACTCACTTTCTGTCGTCCTGGGCTCCTTGATTTTTGACTCCAGTGAGATCACTCTGTTCTTGGATAATTATTTGATAAAGTGCTTTTCTATTGGGGGAACCCTTCTCCCAACACTGCCCCTCCATAGGCCCTGGGGTGCTCTAACTCCTGACCTGAGTCACTAACCATGCAGCGTACAACTGCCCTTGGTAAGAAAGAAGATGCTTAGCCAGAAAGGTGGTTTAAATGGTCAGTTTTTGTGTGCACTTAGTACAATCCACACACATTTAAAGCATCCTATTCCGTTCAAGTGGGACAAACATCCCTCATTTGTAGAACTTGCTGAATAGAGGTCTAGCCTATATTCATCTTTCCATAAACAATTCCTCTTTTTCTTGCATTTCTTTTCCTTTCATCCAAACAGTGGAGACTGTGCAGCTTGCAGCCAAAGAAATTAAGAATTTCTCATGAGGGGGAGAAGTAGAAGCAATTCATTTAATGTGTTTTATCGATTGTACGGCACATTTACTCCATGAGTTCAAGACACCACATGTCTGTGCGCTTGAAGGCAAGTCCAAATCACTTACGGCATCTTTACGGAAATTCAAAATTAAATGGAAATATGACTATGAAGCCATCAGCTAAAAAGCATTGTCTCCTCACAGGGGATTCTGCTTTCTCTCTCCCCCCACCCCATTTGTATCATCTTTCATAGCAGCGTCCTTGAAGAAATCTCCCCTGGGCCTTCCTACAGCTCTTGGAAGGCCAGTTTTGGTAAAAGGCAGTAAATATAGACCGATCTGAGAACTAAATTAAAGAAGGTCCCTGATTTGGGGAACACATCACAGTGAGTAAGCAAGCAATCATTCATAAAACAAAACTGGACTGTATACAAAAGTTGCCTATGTTTGTGAAAATCAAAATGCGCTCGACAACACTCAAATTATGTGAACACTGTGTCTGGTTCCCATGAGCAGGGACAGGATGAGTATTGTGGCGGTGACTTCCATGAGGACCAGTTGGAAGATGCAAATTATAGTCAAGGGGAGGAGCCAAGGTAGTAGCTACAAATTTGGAACTGGGAGTTTGCTCTGACATGTATAATCCCAGAAATCAGGAATCTGGAGAATGAGATGAAATTTCAGAAGAGGACTGGAGCAAGTGGCTCAGGCCTCAGATCACATGTCACATTAGGGTGACAAAGGGCCACTTTCAAATGTTCCACTTGTGTGGCCTGGAAGAGGCCCTGACATAGACTCTAGTCTCTCTTGCTCTGAACAAGAATTGTTGCGTGTGTATTAATGGTGACTAGAGATACTTTTGAGATCTAATTTGCCATGGGTTGGGGATAGATGAAGACAAACTAGAGCCAAAGGGAGCTGGGACAGACAATGGCCGTCCTGAGAGATCACAGCTTCTTAGAAACAAACTTTTTTTTTCATCCTACTCCCAACCCTGCTAACAGACCAACAGCTGGGCCCATGCTGCTGGGGAATTCAGATTCCTCATAGAAGGAAAAAAATTACCCCAAAGTAATTCATTGAATGCATTTTATTGATTATACGGCTCATAGAGTTCCTGAATTCAAGACAGCACATGTCTGTTCTCCTGATGGCAAACTCAGATCATCCTTGGTTTCCTTAGAGTAGTAGCTTTCTCTTCCACAGCAGAAAGGAAAGGAAAGGATGCGGAGAGAGAGAGAGAGAGAGAGAGAGAGAGAGAGAGAGAGAGAGAGAGAGAGAGAGAGAGAGAGAGGGAGAGAGAGAGAGTGTGTGTGTGTGTGTAGGATGGAGAGGAAAAAGGAGAGAGAGAGATAGGGAGAAAAATACCTAAGGACTGGAAAGAATTAGCACAGTAGACTCAGTTTATCGGCACCCAGACCAGATACATGTAGTATGATTTCTTTGTTATTTGTGGCAGTTGCTTGAGAGTACAGCTTGCTTGAGTTCCAGTTAACAGAGAGTCTACTGTAAGCTTGTCCGACCCCTTGGCTCATAGGCTACATTCAGCCCAGGATGCCTTTGAATGCAGCCCAACACGAATTCATAAACTTTCTTAAAACATTATGAGACTCTTTTGGGACCTTTTTCTTAGCTTATCAGTTATCATTAGTGTTAGTGTACTGTATGTGTGGCTCAAGACAACTCCTCTTCTTCCAGTGTGGCCCAGGGAAGCCAAAAACTTGGACACCCTTGGTCTGCTGTATTTTAAAGCAAAGGTGAGCTCCAGAGGACAGACTGCCAACATAATGCAGTGTTTAGAATGGAGGTTCTAGAGGTTTTGGGGTCTACAGTAAGGACAAATAAGCCTTTGGGAGGTTTTGAACTTCTTGTGCCTGTTACCAAAGAGCCAGCCCACCGAAGGGCTTATTTTTCCACGAGAAAAGGATTGTGAGGAGACCTGAGGAAGGAGGCTGGATCTAGCTTATGGGTGACTGACAAGACTCAGAAGAGAAAACAGAGTTTCAGGCCAGCCTGTGAAGGAGCTAGATGTCTCACACGCAGTGTAGACTTTGGAACCTGCTCATCTTAGCTCAGCTTGGCCTCCAGAAAATCCGTGCTGTGGAGGAGCAAGTGCTGTCAGTACAAAAGCAGGGCTGAGAGGTGAGTTTGCAGTTTATTCTCTTCAGCAGGGCAGGGGGACCCGGATGAGACATAGAAGAAGAGGTGGTCTCTCGTGGGTGTTGACACGCACTGTCTGCATAAGAGGCAAGGACTATTTTGTGCAAAGAGGGTTTACGGACTTGGGGCCCTGTGTCTCCCCCAGTGGAAGAAGTTGGTTCTGCTGGCCCTTGGGGAGAGCTGCATTTTCTCATCTCCGTCCCTCAGCTGTTGTTAATGTACAGAAGCACTGGCTTAGATCCTGTCTGTCCGGACATCTCTGGGTGCCTCAAAACCAATTACGACCCTTCACTCCTGTTCCAGATTTTAAAAATGTATCTGGGATAATGTCCAACAGCATCGAGCAAGGACGTGGCACCTCAAATAAAGCAGCGGTGACCTCTTTACCCTCAATTTTCCCAGAATGTCAGGACATTGCACCGTGGGCTGTAGGAGTCTATAAATTTAATCTGGTTGTTCATAACAGGGTTGAGTGTGGGGACCAATCAGTTGTCACTCTGGGCAGTGACAGGCTCAGAGCCTGTCAGAAATGGGCAATGAAGCACAAGATGCCATTAGACACAGCCACACCACCTGAGGAAGGAGAAAAGGGGGTACAGGAAACATCACGGCCAAGCCTTTGTTAGGATGGCTCTCCCAGCCCCTGAGAGCGAACGGTTTCCCTAAATAGTAAGCAAGAGGTGACCTTCTTGAGCCAGCTAATGGGTTGCTAATCAGCTATTGGGTGAGGAGCTATTGGCCACCACTGTGTAGCTGTGCTTCTCTTTCCTCCCTGTCTCTCGCTGTCTCTTCAGATCACCTAACACATGTGTGTCTACAAGGAGCCTCTTCTTTTAAAGATCGATTTTTATTGTTTTTTGTGTGTGTGTTTTTTTTTGATAGAGAGAGAAAGACAGACAGACAGAGACAGAGAGAAGGTCCAGAGCAGTCTCCATAGTTGTACATCATTCATTTTTAATATAGTTTCACTCCACAAGTGGGTGCAGGGCTGCATAGGATAAGAACTGGGCCAGGGGCCTCCCACATGGGCCCTGGCAAGAACTGAACTGGGGGCACACCACATTTTAGCATCTGGGTCCACAAGGGCCGGGGCCAGGATTCGATTTTTGGACACCTGGGCTGCAAAGCAAGCACTCAATCCACTGAGTCATCCCGGCTCTCCCTACAAGGAGCCTCTTATGGACTCTTTATTCAAAATGTGGTTCACAAATCAGCCTTAGCATCCCCTGGGAGCTGGTGAGAAATACTGACTCTCAAGTCCTACCCCAGACCTACTGAACCACACCCTGCATTTTAACACGATTTTCAGATGATCTGTACACCTGTTAATCACTGTTGTACACAAGTCTCTAAGTATCTGGTTTTCCTGAAAAAATTCTCTGGATCTTGTGCCTGCTACTTAGACAAACAGCAGTGACTTTCTTAGATGCGATACTAAATATAAACTTTTCCTGCCATTTAGTTGACCTGGACCAGGTAAGACGAAAGCATCAGTTTTCTCTGTCACCCAATTGTCACTTCCCCTGGAAACCAAACACAAATCGAACAGAGAGAAAATGCAAGCAACATTCAGTTTCTTTCAGGCTTGCTGCCTGATTTCTTCCACATCAGGGTCAGTGCTGTTTTCATGGCTCAGCTGAACTGTGTGTCTATCTGAGCGGGCGTGTGTGTATATCCATGTGTGTGTGTTGCCCACATCAACCTATGCACTCTACTTGGCAGTTAGGCAATTGCTCGAAAAGACCATGTGTGCCATCTCTGCAGCATCTTTCCTTTAACGTCTTGAAAAAGAATTATGATGCCCTTTGCAACAGGCACGTGCTCTGGAGGAGACAGAATAAATCCTGAATTTGGGGATGTGAGCTGGACTGTCTTTTTATAGTTGTCTGAAGCCCTCTGGGCTCAGCAGCACTGGCATCTGCCTGTTCTCACCGGCTCTTCCTCAGGGCAGCTGTGCCCATGTCACTGCCACACTGCTTGCTTCAGGGGAGGGTTTGGAAGTGGCAGGAGGAGAGGGCAGGTGTACTGCGGTGTCCCCATTCTTCATTCAGGACAAACTAGGGGGCTGAGCAGGCGTGTAGGTGGGCCTGGGAGAGAAGGATGGCAGAACATAGCAGCTCACAGCCCTGGAGAAAGCACAGAAGTGGGGGCTCATTTAGAGTTCACCCTTAGACTCCTTTCCATTTGTTCTGTCCCCCAACCCCCAATCAAGATCCCAAGTATGATCACCTCACTTTTTTCTCTAATCACAGTCTACCCATTAGCAAAGCTCTGTTGGAGAGTCATTGCATTGATTCATTCAAACATAACCGAGACCCAGTGAGGTGCTTGTTGCATTTCTAGTTGTTCTGCATATAGTAGACTCTCCGTGAACTGGAATGCAAACAACCAGCAAAAGCATTTTGCTTGAGATTGTGCTGAGTGCTTGAGAGTGTTAGTTGCTTGAGTTTCGGTTAACAAGGAGTCTACTTAATTTATTTGGCATTTACCAGTCCCCATGGGTGCTGGTTAATTGAGAGTCTACTGTATATGGATAAATAGGGCAGAGTCTAGACTACTTGTGCCTCAGAGTAGAATGATAAAATGAGTGTGGGCTTTGGGGCCAAAGTAGACTGAACTCAAATTCTGACGTTGACCCTGACACTGTCTCTGAAGCCAAGTTGCTTAAACTCTGCATGCCTATTGTTTTCGGAAGCCAGTCTTCTCTTAAAAATGAGATTATAAACATCTTAAATATAATGACTGTGCCATAGACTTCTTTTATATCTTATTAGCTGCTTAATAAATACTAAGCTGAATTGTAATTTGAATATAATTTAAAAATCAATGTAATATAGGAAAACCTGAATCCTCTCTGTACTCCCAAGTAGCTGAACGTTTTTAGATACTTCATTGAACTTTAGGTTTTTATTTTTGTTTTTACATGTAAAAGGAATACAAGGCTGTGTGGAAAGTATCCAGCCATGTAATATGAAAAATAGATGCATTTCTGGATGGATGTTTTCTGGACAGCCCTTGTACACTGGAAAATTTCAAAGATATCTTTTTGAAGCAGTACATGTGATTCTTTCTTAGGTTTCTGAGTTTCTGTGAAATGCGACACTATTTTTCTACAACAAATGTCATATTCACAACTTCCTAAGATTCACATACATATAAGTATATTGTATATGTTTGTATAATACACATATATATCTCAAATCAATAATACATGTATTTATTTTCGGTCTATTTACTAGATTGTGGATTCACAATGCTCATCTATTATAATCCTCAACATCAGGAGCTAAATGTAAATATTTCTGCCTTTGGATATTTTAGGCCAGCGGTCCCCATGCTAAAGATGTCGTCATTCTTCTCAAGTCTGTGGTACTCTGTTAAGAGAAATGTGGCAGATAATCAACAGCCTTTTTCAGTCTCATTGGTAAGATGCCAACTTCCCTGAAATCTGAGCACTATTCCAGTGAAATAATATTTTAAAAAGAAATCCTGACATTTGATCAGGAAAGCCCAATATTCTTTCTTTTAGAAATGACCTAACTGCAGGAATCTGTGATGCCTGTATTCCTTTTTTCTTTTTAATAGATTTTTATTTATTTATTTTTGTTTTTGACAGAGAGAGAGAGAGATACAGAGACAGAGACAGAGAGAGAACTGAACTGGGGGAGTTCCCAGTTCAGCACATGGGTCCGCACGGGCCGGGGCTGGGATTCGGTCCCCGGTCCCCGGCACTGCAAAGTGAGCACTTAACCCACTGAGCCATCCCGGCTTCACCCCACCTTTTTTTTTTAAGTGTACATTTCTATAATGCGTCGTCTATGTGTTGCAGTGTGTACTCGCCACCCAGAGTCTGTTCTCCTTCCATCACCATGTAATGATTCTTAATGCCTGCACTCATCCGGGTACCCCTGTTAAAGTAAGCTTCCTTGCAGTGCATTGGAATTGTTTCCCATGAGCACTGATCTCAGGTCCTGAATTGTGAGGGAGAGAACATTAAACACACTTTTGAAGACAGGGCCTGTTTCACAGCCCATGGGTTTACATCTCCAACTGTTATCTCCTCAGCTGCTCCCTGTTTCTTGTCTTGACATATTGGATCCTGGGGATGGTGTCTATTGATGATTATGGAGATTCACAGAATGAAGAACTGTTTTTCAATTCAAATGATATGAGCCTGGTTGGAGGCAAAGACTGTTTATTGGCCTCCACTGTTTAGCAACTAATAAAATTAATTTTTAAAGAAGAGCTCCCAGTGAAATACCATAGTGGTTCTAACATGTCCTGGCTCCCTAGGATAGTGTATGGAATGTCCCTAAGACATGGTTTTGGGAGAAGCCTGTGGAGTTGATGCAAAGATTAAGCACTTCTCAGTGGTAATGCTGCAATATCATGTTTTGAGTTGTTTTATTCTCTTGGTCTTATAGCCAGGAAACATGTGGGCCGCAGTCTACAACAAGCCCTGTTCTGTTCAGCATTGCAAATGACAATTCTTGAACGTGAATGCCATCTGAAATTGAGATCGAAAGACAGAATTTGTTGCAAGTCAATTATGGATTTTTAAATGAAAAAAAAAGTCATGACCACCAGGACTCCGTAACTCTTGCAAACCATCCTTGAGCCCTTGCAGTGTCTTTGGTCACCAGAAAAATGACAGAAGTCTGACTAATAGTGACTTCAGTTTATAGATACTGTTTCATCCATCATGCTGGCGATTCTGGTTTCTCTTTATAATATTATTGATGATTAGAGGGGGAGAGAGGGTATTACTCATGATGGATGAAACCCGAAAGGGCTTATAGAGAATTCTGTGAGCACAGGTAACATAGAAATGACGAGTTAGGTAGACAGAAGAGTTTCAGAATCATTAAATTTGCTGCCGTTCTGTAGGATGAATAGGTTTAGAGATCCATTGTACAGTGTGATGGTGGCAGTTAAGAAAACAGCATTGAAAACTGGAAATGTGCTAGAAGCATCGATTTCAAGTACTTTTATCACACACAGAAAGGGTACTAAGTCAGAAGAAATGTTAATTAGCTAAACTATAGTCATCACTTCACTATGTATATGTATATCAAATCATGTTGTATACCATAAATATAGATAATTTCATTTAAAAATAAATAAAAACAAACCAAAATCATAAACACTATGACTGTTTCAGATGAAATCGAACTCAGTGAGAACTAGTTAGAGATGACACAGATAAGGCTGCTTTTCTTTCTTTCTTTTTAAGATTTATTTTATTGTTTTTGACAGAGACAGAGAGAGATCGAGGGGGATGGGGGTGGGGGGCAGAGCAGTCTCCATAGTTGTACATCATCAAAGCCTGCTTTTTTGATGATTTTTTTCCCCCTTAGTGGTAATGAGGTCACACACAAGAACAACATAAGGAAACATCTAAAATAGAAGATACAAAAAAGTAATTGCTGTTTTGACTCCAGGACAAATTAGAGAATTTGGTGTCCAGTGAAGAATTTGTTCTTGTTGGATGCAGTTTCCCTCATGGACAATTTCTTCAGGTACCGATTATTTGAGTGTATTTTCTATTTCTTTTGGTGCAGAACCTTATTTTAGGCCATAGGCACAATCCAAACAAATGGAAAAGCAGAACTCTTGATCTGAGGGGCTTTGTATCTTTTTTCCTGCAACAGTCATTCATTTACTAGCTAGTTGTTGAGAATCTGTTAGGTGCCAGGTTCCTTTATTTCTGAATATTCAGCAGTTAAGAACAAAGAAAGACAAGTTGTATGTTTTCAAAATACAGAGAGCTATGTTATGGTGGGAGGAGAGACAAAAATGAGAAAACAAGGGAAAACACCAGGCAAGATCATTTAAACTATAAAGGTCATAAGTTTCAGGAAGACAATTATTCATAATAGAGTCAGCAACCTTAGATCGGATGGTCCAGAAAACTGCTTCTATTAATAGTAGGATGCTCTGTTTGAGGGGGAAAATTGCCAGACAATAGAAGGAAATCTTCTGTATAACAGCATCATGATGATAGTGGAGCCATTCAGAACAGAGTGGCTATTTCCAGAGGGGAAAATTGTAGAAAGCGAGCTGATGCTTTGTACCTGCTTTTTCTTTGGGGGTATTTGCTGAATCTGCACATGGGCAAGTAACCGATATTGTCCCAGCATAAAGCCCTTGCTTGGGGACAGGACATAAGCAGATACTTTGGTGGTGATGTAGAGACTAAATTGGAGAATTGAGGGGCCTGTGATACTTGACCAGGTTCTTCCTTAAGACATTCCCCAACTTTTGAAGTTGTGCAAGGCGTTATCCTAAAAAGCTATACTGAAACCCAGTGAAAAGCAGGATGGAGTCACACTGCTGAAGAGACAATGATGAAAGATCAGCACCCCCTAATAAGGGGTCCTGGTAGCTTGTGAGGTGTCTTTAAAGATCTGCAGCCCCCAGTGATTTGCATTCTTTTCATGTGCAAAATACACCCATTCCCCAAAGCCTCATCATGCTATGGCATCCGGCTCAGACTTCAAGTCCAGAATCTCATCACCTACATCACCAGGTGTAGATGAGGCAGCAGCTCTTTGAGTAAGGTACCTCTCAAGGTGGTAACCTTAAAACTAAAAAGAAACATTATCTGCCCTCCACCCTAACCCCACATCAAATGATGAGACAAGGCTTAGTAACCACAATGGACACCCCCTACTACAATGTGAGGAGAAGCAGGCAACACTTTGTTAATACCGTATTTTCCGGCGTATAAGACGACCGGGCGTATAAGACGACCCCCTGATTTTACAGTTAAAACATAGGTTTAGGCCTATATTCGCTGTATAAGACTACAGCCTCGGAAGTGGGGGGTAGTCTTATCCAGCGAATATAGGCCTAAACCTATGTTTTAACTATAAAATTAGGGGGTCGTCTTATACGCCTGGTCGTCTTATACGCCGGAATATACGTCGTTCCCTATTCACAGCTGGATACACTTTCCTATGTTCTTGCTTAGGGTCCAGCCTTGCTCTATGGGAGGAGTTCCATGGCACTAGGGTTGGTATTCTGGTGGCTACATGAGGCAAAGGTCACTTTTGATTTAGCAAGAGGACTGGATGAGGGCTTGAATATCAGGGTCGTTTATTGGGATATCATTGAAGAATAGCTACCAGAGTGATGTAAACTATCGTGCATAATCATACACGCATTGGTATGTCTATTGCTACTTGAAAAAAGAGAGAAGAAATCTTTAGTTTTCTATGTGGGTTTGATAGTACACTGGCCTATAAACTTCAAAATGTGATTGAGGCTAATTGTTCAATTTTAAGAAATAAAGAGATATGAGCTTGTGTTTTAGTTCTGCTACTTTTCAAAGTGTGGCCTTGGACAAGTCATTTTACCCCCTGAAGTGTTATTATCCCAATCAATTAAAAAAGAACACTAACTGTATAGAATACATGGTTATTGTGAGGATTAAATACCATAATCTCTGTTAAATCCTCAGACCCATGATGGGCATTTTGTACATGCTGTGCAAGTGGTAGCCTAAAAAACTACTGTTTTTTAGGACATATGCTGAAATAGAAGGATTTCAGGAATGGCCCGAGGTTCTGTGTTCAGGAATTCAACATGGCACAAGTAGTTGGTATAAAAAACAGAGGCTAACTCTTCTAACTGAGATTTTGAGAAATTCACTGATATTGGATCATTGTGTTCTTGACCAAGGAGATAGGGCTGTGATGACAACTGAAATCCTCCTGAAGAGCAAGCAGGACATTCAGTATCTCAGGACAAAGGCAATTCTGTTAGATGAAAAAGGGAAGACAGCTGCCCGTTGGAGGCATCCGGGAACTTGGACCTGTAGGTGTAGCATGGACCACGGGGCACGAAGATGCTTCAGTGAACAGGGTTAAAAGCCCTTAAATACTTTATCAGGAATGGATCAGAGTTTTCATCATACTTATGCATATGACTGTCATTTCAAAGTGTCATGTGTGTGTGTTTGTACATGTACTTATAGACACCTCTAATAAAGCCCCTTGCTTTATTGAATAGAAAAGGCAGAGAGCAATCTAAATATCTTCTGATCAGAAAGGGTTGTGAATATATACGCCTGGTAATGCACTAGGCTTTAGTCCAGAGACTTCTCAGAGTGATTTTAGTTAGAGCAGGCACCGCTTACCTTCCCTAATTACTCCACACTCACTTGTACATCCAAAGCTTGGGGATTCTTCCCGAGCATCATTGTGCTCTTCAGATATCACTTTATAATGTGTTGGCTTCTAGGAGCCTCCTATACTCCATACCTAACTACTTTCCATCGATTGGAGACTGTAGCTTGGAAGACATTACATAGTGAGTGCTGGAGGAAATCAGATCGTTAAAGCCTGTTACATGATCTGTGACTCAGTCCTCAGAAGGTACCCCAATGTCTCTCCCATGACATACCATGTGTGTTCGTTATGACACCTGTTTGTGTTTTCCCTTCTGTCTAGGTTAACAGCCACATTCTGGTTGCTAGAAGGCTGACCATTGGGTTAGGAGGGCATTTTTGTACTTCATTAGTAAAACTTGATTATAAAACAATTTACATGGCAAACACAAGGCTTAAGAATGTGTCAGAGGCTGTCATATCAGGTTGTCAAGTTCACAAATTGCTATGTCTGGTTGAGTCCCAGTCCCTTTGAGAGGAATACTGAACTGTAGTGTAAGCCAGTATTTCTTGGATTGTGAACGTGAACGTATGTGTTGAGCTGCCCTTGTTTCCACCCCTTGCACATGTGACCAGAGAAGGAGAGACATGAGCTGACTCCACATCCAGGGACACACACCACCTGACAAAACTTGTGCCTGGCTGGCCTGACCCCTCTTTGCACACCTCTCAGGGTGCATGCTGCAGGAACCTGTTCATAGCTTGTATTACAAGAGTCCCCAGAATGGTGTCCAAGTTTAGAATCTTCAGAAAAAGGCACAAGGTAAAAATAAAAACAAACACATAGGGGCTGCTGAGTGGCCCTGGTGCACTGATAAGGCCTGGAGGTGGGTGAGTGAAAACGGAGGGGGCGGTGAAGGACAGGGACCTTTAAGAAGCTGTGGAACCAGGCCTGCCTTTGCAGCCAAAATGTTTGAGAATAGCTTCTTCGGTTCGCTTCCATTTGTCACTTAATTTCCCTTCCACGCTTTTCCGTGCCCCTGATCGATGCACTTCTCCCTGGTTCTCAGGCTGTGACCCATTCCCCTAGTGCTCTGTTCCCAGTCCCCACGTCAGGAACATCCCGGTGTGGGAGGACCTTGCAGTGGGAAGCCTCCCAATGGCAGTGCCATTTTTACAAGAGCTCCTTCAAGGTGGCAAAGATTTCAGTAGTTAAAGGGATGACGCTAATGGTTGATTTTCTGGTTGGAGCTGACGTAGACCCACCTCCTCATCCCACCACATATAAGAATTACCGACTTGCCCCCACTCTGATGGGTGAATAGTGCAGTTGATTCTCTAACCTCGAACAACGACCAGACTGTGGTGATTATAGTTTAGGTTGAAAGTAGCAGGAGAGGGAGGTGGGCATTTGGACGTAAGTGAACTCGAAACTACCAGCTTTGTAGATAAATTATTCAGAATCTCTTCAATGAATCAGCTGGTATTCACGTGCAAGCCAAAAAAAGTGCACCTGAGTTCAGGAAGAGAGGCTTCTGGGATAATCGTTTATCTCACTTGGTCTGAGTCCCTGTCGCACCCTCTTGGCTTCTGTAAGCAGATGCTGAACATGCTCTGAGCAAAGGGCTGGGGGTTTCCCACCAAGCAGCTCCAGAGGCACCTTCCAACCACAATCACTGAAGCCATTTCCCGGAAGGCTTCAGGAGTACACATCTCTTAATTAAAATGGAAAAAGCCACAGTGAGCGAGGTGAGAAGAGATGGAGGAGGGAAATGAAAAGAAGAAAGGGAAGGAGACAAAGTATAATAAATATTTTACAAGTGTTTTCAAACACTGGCCGCCTAACACCCAGTGGAAAATGCCACTTGATGGATTATATTTTGGGTTAGAAAGTGAGGTTAATTCAATGTAATGAGAGGTGAATGGGACTTCAGGCCCTTAACCAACCACAAGAGACCCCTTACAAAAGCGCCTGATCTTTCAGTCATTAATTTTTTATGAAGTTTAATAGGCCTGAGCCCAGAGACCTTCTGTGCTGTTGATTAGCTTCATATTTCTCTCATTAATGTAGAATCTGATTAGCTTGTAGAAAATGCGTTTCGTCTCAGGCACTAGAGGGGTAACCCCATTGTTCAGATGTTACGCGTAGGCATTGCCTGTCTGATGCACCCAGGAAAGAAACATCCACAGGGACAAAGGCGCTGGCCCTGTACTGTTACAGAATGAGCCGGCTGGGGAGACCAGCTTCTCTCGCCCGTGCTTGCTGGCTGCAGTAGGAGCCGTTTGCATGGTGGGAGGTCAGCAGAGCAGGCACAGTACAGACCACAGGCTTGAAAGGGTAGGCAGGAGCCAGGGTTTGCTTAGGAACGCAAACCTGCTGAGTGAGGGGCAGTAGGGGGCTGCTCTAGGGATGGGGTTCCACACTGCCCGTCTGCTGCCCTCACCTGCTGCGAAGGGGCCTGAAGTTGGTAAGGGTCAGGCACACTGGGGGTCAGCAAGGGCAGCTGGATGTGGAGGAGGCCTGGAACAAGCTGGGGTCCCTCTCTGTTTCTCACCACTTGCACCCTTGGTATTGTGGCTTGCTGAGAGGAGGTGCCTGTGCCCTTTGTCATAGAGGTGTGTGTGCACTTGTCACAAGACTTAGAGAAACCGAAGAAGAGGGTTTGGCTCATTCCAGAGGAGATGTAGGCCCGGGGGCTTCCCACTTTAACCAGGTGAGCCAACCAATCAGGAACAAACACGTAAGAGCTGCCAGTGTCTGATGCCCCACATTGACCTTCAGGGAGTAAAAATGTCCCCTCCTTGTCTGCCTTTCACTTCTCATGGTTCACTATGACTAACACTAACCAGGAACCATGCAGGGAAGGGAATTCTGGGAGCTGTTCTAGTGAAGCTAGATGTCACTGTACAAAGCCTCTACTGCCAGTCCTAAGTAATACACGAGGGCCGTCCAGAAAGTACCCAGCCTTGTAACCCTTCTCATTATAGTGACAATGTCTGGATTTTTTTCCAGACAGCCCTCGTATATTAAATTGAATGGCTTGAACCCAGTGCTGAGCTCTAATGTGCAGAGGACAGATAAGGGTCGTACTCTATAAAAACACTCTCAAGTTGTGAAAATTGTGCAGAGAATTTAGGCTGAAAGAATTTTGCTGTCAATAAAGGTTCTAAGGTACTATGGCTGTCCATACCCAGAAAACTATAACAAAACAATCATTCTGTAAAAATCATTTGGAACTTCACCCATTTGCTCTTCCACTTTCCTTGATGTCTATTTCATGTGTTGTCCACCTCGTCTTCTGTTCTCCCTTCTCTCGGCTGAAGACTACTTCTTGTTTCACTGAGGAAATTGAAACATTTCCAACGTCCCAGATTCCCACCCTGACAGCCACGTTTTCTACTCCCATCTATGTCCATGTACCTGCCTTGGTGTCTTTTTGTATATCCATTCTCATTGCGAAGCCCTTTCTCTCTTTTTTTTTTTTTAAATATTTATTTATTTATTTATTTTTATTTTTGACAGAGAGAGAGAGATACAGAGACAGAGACAGAACTGAATTGGGGGAGCTCCCAGTTCAGCATATGGTTCCGCACGGGCCGGGGCCGAGATTCGATCCCCGGTCCCCGGCGCTGCAAAGTGAGCGCTTAACCCACTGAGCCATCCCGGCTTCCCCGCTTTCTCTTGATACTTAAAAACAAGACTCCAGCAAACCTCCTTATCTTCCCCCCATCACTAGTTTTCCTTTGTCTACTTGATCATTGTCATAAGCTTACGAACAGACTATTACTTATGTCATCTTAATAAAATAAAACTTTACTTGCCATACAATATATCTTTTGAAGAAACCCAGGCCAGCTGACTTAAAATTTTACACAGTCTGGGTTTTATTGACAGTATATTCATGTTGCAGTTCAACATTTTCTTTTTCTCTCACGTTTCCTGCAAATTGATGACTGGATCTAGTGGTTTGAGGAGCTTCATGCGTGATGTTTTCCTCAAGACCCTAGGTGGGTAGTGTAGTCTGTCATCAGGAAGCCCATATGTCTACTTGTCTATTTTTGGTGACTCTGGATGCTATTGCTATGCAATGTCCAGATGCATGAATTCATCAGGCTGGAGATGGAGGGTAAATTGATAGATTAGATGGAATTTAAAAGATATAGTCTTTTCAATGGACAAGTTTACTGTGGTTTCTAGGACAGCACAATTGACTGTATTGGAAAAACCCTCATTTACCTCCTCCTGTGAGTCTTCTTTACTCTCACACTACTATCACATTCACAATCTTTCTGACACCAGATGTGTGGTGTTTTTCCCACACCAAGCAATTTTCTATAACAATGGTTCTCCCCCAACCTTTTTGGCACCAGGGACTGGTTTTGTGGAAGACAATTTTTCCATGGACCAGGGAGGGGGTGAGGGGTGGGTTTGGGATGATTCAAGTGCATTACATTTGTTGTGCACTTTATTTCTATTATTATTATTATCATCGTTACATTGGAATATACAATGAAATAATTATACAACTCACTTGCCACTATAAAGCCTGCCACCAGATGCACTTACCACTTATGATAGGGTTTTGATATGAGTCTGCAAGCAACTGATTTATGATGGTCTCTGTGCAGTCAAACCTCTCTGCTCATGTACATCTGTATTTGCAGCCGCTCCCCAGTGCTAGCATCACCGCCTCAGCTCCACCTCAGATCATCCGACATTAGATCCTCATAAGGAGCCGCAACCTAGATCCCTCACATGCACAGTTCACAAGAAGGTTCACGCTCCTGTGAGAATCTAATGCTGCCGCTGCTCTGACAGGAGGTAGAACTCAGTGATGGAGAGCGGCTGTAAATACAGATGAAGTGTCGCCTGTGTGCCCACTGCTCACCTCCCGTCGTGCGGCCTGGTTCCTAACAGGCTATGGATGGGCTGGGGACCCCTGCTTTACAACACTAGCTGGCTATCCTGCAATTTCACTCGAGTCTGACACTGTCTATTATACCTGGAGATAGCAGCAGATGCCACAGGTCTTACAAGATTGCTCCCACCCAGTCCATATGCCAATCACAAATCCAGATCGTCACCTGTACTTCTAAACAATAGTGATAAATCTGAGGTTTCCATGACCTCCTACTTGGGTTCAGTTAGCTTGCTAGACTCAGGACTCACAGGACTCAGGGAAACATGTTTACCAGTTTATGAAAAGATATGGCGAAGGCTACAGATGAACACCCAGATGAAGAGACTCAGAGAGTGAGATGTGGGCGAGTCCCCAGCACAAGAGCTGTTTCCATGGAGTGGGGTCGTCCTCCTCCAGCATGTGGTTGTATTCTAGAAGCTCTTATTCTGGGTTGTTGTTCAAAGGGTATTCGCTTTATAACAAGTCATTAAGGCATACATTCATTTTTGTGGGCTTTTTTAAAGATGTATTTTATTGTTTGAGAGAAGCTGAGAGAAAGAGAGCAAGAGAGAGTGAGAATGAGAGAGAGGAAGAGACAGAGAGAAGGGGGAGGGCTTAGAGAAGTCTCCATAGTTGTACATCATTAGTTGTAACATGGTATCATTCCACCCAGGTGGATGTGGGGCTGCTCAGGGTAGGGGCCAAACCAGGGGCCTCCTGCGTGGGAGGCGAGAACCTTCGCTGCTAGCCCCGTGGTTACCAGTTGCACCATAGTTCAGCATGTGGGTTTGTATGGGCCAAGGCTTGGATTTGACCCCAGACCTTGTGGTTGCAAGGCAAGCACTCAACCTGTTGAACTGTCCTGGCATCCCCTATTTGTGTGTGTTTTAATCTAACATTTATTTTACAACAAAATGTTTCTGTTCTTTTTATCCCTAATTCCACAATGCTGTTCTCTCTGATACTAGCTCAAATCAAGCTTTGGACCCCACCGCTTCGCTGGAGCTCTGCTCTTGTCAGTCATCAGATACCTCCAGTTGCTAAACTCACGGCTGACTCTTGGCCTAAGCTTACTTGTCTGGCTTTTGTACACTTGCCACTCCCTCTTGCTTAAAGCACTTACTCAGTGGGCTGTTGTAACACTGTACTCAATGAATTTCTTAGTTCTGTTTTCTGATTTCTTTCTCCCCCCTCACTCTAGTATGTTGTGCAATGCCTGGTATGAAATTGGAATTTAAATTCCTATTATAAATAGAAATAACAAATTTATACTTGTGAATGGATGACTATAAGGAAGCATCCTGCTTACCTAAAATTTTATCTTTTTTTTTTTTTCTTTTCCTCCTAACTGGAAAATTCTTTGAGCAATAGAAAAAGGAAATAGACTATCTCAGATTTTCAAAAATGGAAGGAAAACTATATTTTAGGCACATATAGGGAGGCTTCCACTAACTGATGTTTTGGGTACCCTGTTTGGTCTGTCAGTTCACTCTCTCTACAAGTCAAGTACCATTGAATGAATATAGTACACATGTGTGTTATATGGAAATGTGTCTAAAACTGATAAGTTAGACATGATTGGATGGTGAGTTGTTTCAACAAGTCATACTACTAATGAACAGTATTATTAGCTAACTTTAATTGCTAGTTATCTTAATTGTTATGTGACTTGTCTTTCTCATAGGAACATAAACTACTTATATTTGAATGTATTACTTGACATCCTTTTACCTAGTTCATAATAGTTTTTGTACGTAATGGACTTTGAATTGATATAAAAATATATTCATTGACAAGGGCTGAACTCTGTGTGAGGACAGGACAGATGTAACCATGTGCTCAGGAAATGAAAGGTATATACAGAAGGAATTAAGTAATAAGAGCACTGAGGAGCATCTTTTGTTCTGTTGAGGTGACTCTGGGTCACTCTTGGACGGCTGCTGGGTGGGAGCTGGTGTTGTTCCAACTACTGAACTCAAGAATTCATAGCGATTATATCTCTAGTTCAGGTCTTCTAGAGATGTTTTCATCCCTCCTTGTTTATGTCTAGGTTTAACCTTTAATTTTCTCTCCTTGTGTTTTCAGTACAGAAATTTTAACTAGAGGATGATCTTTGCCCTACCCATCTCTCTTCTAATGGTGACCCAAGGCCTTATCTATGATCAGTGGTTAATGGGGGAAGCTCAGAACTGAGAATAAGGAGTAAGGATGTCACAGCCCAATTTGAAATTTAATGTAAAATCTGATAACATATATGTTCGTTATTGCCTTATTAAACTATATACTTAATAGACTGAAAAATTAGGAAAATGATAATCACCTCCAATGTTTCGAGGCAAAAACTTGCATACACACTGTATGAAGAGGAAGAAAATACGATGTTCTCCTGCACATTTTTCATACTTTAGCTCAGGCGTGTCCAACCTGTGGCCCAGGATGGTTTTGAATGCGGCCCAACACAGATTCTTAAAACATTATGAGATGGTCTCCTCCCCCCCCCCCCTCCAGATCATCAGCTATCATTAGTGTTAGTGTGTGTTATGGGTGGCCCAAGATAATTCTTCTTCCAGGGTGGCTCAGGGAAGCCAACAGTTTGGACACTCTGCTTTAGCTCTAAGCAAAGAAGGAGCGGGCTTCTGAATTAGGCTTCTGATGCATGACTCTTTAATCTATTCCTGATTCTGCATTTACTTTGCTCTATCTGGAAAGGATGCAGAATTTGCCATAATGAATGACCTAAGCAATTTCAGCTAATGGCCAGAATTGAAACCTCTGATAATCCCAGGTGAATAATATTGTCTCAACAGACTGAGGAGTCTTTTACCTGTCTGACACAATGACAGATGTAATTGGTTAACAGGGATAGTCAGAGTTTTTAGTGGAGGCATTAGCAGAGATTGCCCAGGTCATTCTTAATTATGCAAATGCTCCGTCTTCAGACAGAATACAAAGAAGAAGAAAAAAGAAGCATAAACACAGCTGGATAAAAAAGATTTCAGGGAAACCACAAAGCTAGCAAACTCATCACAGCAGTGATTATGCATCCCTCAGGCTGTGTTGGAGGAGAGGAAGTAGCCACAGACAAAGGCTCTAACTGTGGGCAGCCCCCTCTTTTAGCCGAGCCAAGACAGCTGAGATGACTGCCAGACATGCTTGTCCTCAGACATGTCATTTGAGTAGACATGACTGAAGAGAGGAATATCATTGAGGTTCTACGCCCATGCTAAGCAGCAGGCTTGCTCTCTGAGGACAGACAAATCAGTGACCTCCAGCATTCTGAAGGAGCAGCCTGAGAATGTTGAGTAGGGTTCCATAGCCTTGAATACGAAAAGGACGATGAGGGTTACAGAAAGAAAGAAGGTTCTCCTTCAGCTCTCAATTTGCAGTCCCCTTTGAATCAGCTGTCCTTTGCCCTTCTCCAACATTCCAATTTGAGACCCGACATGCCTCCACTCTGCCTCCTGGCCAGCCGTCACAGCCAGTGTCAGATCTGAGACAAGGAGCATAATTCAACCTGACATCAAAAACAAAGGACCCTTTGCATCAGACACGTTGATTTTTCTTCTAGGGCTTTGACACGTTGATGTTTGTCACCCGTGGCTGAGTGAAACCTTGGCATGAAATCAATTTGATGTCCACTGTCAACCAGCCTTCTTTGACATCTCTGGATAAGGCAGGAGGCGTCCTGCATTCTTGAAGAGGCAAATGAGTGGCCTGGGGTCAGTCACTGAGGCTTCACAGAGACCCAACGGGTTCCCCAAAAGCGGTCGAGAGAAGTGAAAATGCAGGTTGTCTGACAAAACTTCAGGAGACGACCCTGAGAATTGTTGATGATCACACAATGGCGCACTGGGGCTAATTCTACTGCATAACTTCTCACCCTCTCGCCTATGGTTTTCTTTTGTGTCTGTAGTTTGAAGGAGGCAAACCAATGAAACAGTTTACACTTTAGGCAACTCACAACCAAGACTTTGTAGAGCATGAAAATATAAATAACTTTAAAAGGCAGAAATGTATGTATGATAGATCACTGTGGGCATAGTAGGAGTGTGAGAGCATTCATATTAAAATTATACAACCCTGAGTTTAAAGCAAGCTTGTCTAACCCACGGCCGGCCTGCGTGCTGCCTATGACGGCTTTGAATGTGGCCCAACACAAATTTGTAAACTTTCTTAAAACATCATGAGATTTTTTTTTTTGCACAATTGTTTAAAGCTTGTTAGCTATCATTTATGCTAGTGTATTATATGTGTGGTCCAAGATAATTCTTCCATTGTAGCCCAGGGAAGCCAAAAGTTTGGACATCCCTGAGTTAGAGCTTACTACACATCGATTTTAAGGGATATTTTTTATGGTAAGAAAGAGTTTTAAAGTTGCATGAGAGAAAAGACAAATGCTCTACCTCCCTATTGGCTTTCTAAAGGATAAAACATAGTCATTACCATATTTTATATTAAAACCAGTATATAAATGATTACATTCCTATGTATCAAAATCAATTTTTGAGTTCCAGTTTTCCATTAAGTCTTAAATAGAGACCAACTGAATTAATAATTTGTCTTGTGAGGTTAACAAAACAGAAACCATTCCAAGACAAGGAGGGCAATATAGAACGGTTACTCCATTTCCACAAGCATCTATTTCCCAAACAGGCATCCTGATGGGAAAAATATACAAATTAAACTCCAAGGATTTACTTACAAATCCTTATATGGTGTTTACTATGTGTCAGGTATCTGCTCACAGCGCTTTATAAATACTAAGTCATTTAGTCATCATAACCAGCCTACACTACAAGTAGGTGGGCATTATTTTTCTCATTTTGTAATTGAAAGAACTAAGGTGCTAATGGGTTAAGTAAATTGAAAAGGTCATGCAGTAAGTAAGGGGCAGGGTCAAGTTTAATGAGCAGGAAGTTTGATTCCAGAGGCCATAATTTTAACCAGTGAGCTGTGCTTTTCTTCAGATCAGTACTTCTCTGTGATATAGTATTTCCTTCTTTGCCTACAAGAATATGAATACACTACATTTCTATGATTTCTTTCCAGGTATTGGTCTATACATGAGCCACTGGAGTTAACGTACCATATTAGCAATTTACTTCATTAAGATTCATAGAACAGCATTACTTAGAGTTTCACACTGTACAAATTAGGGGGTCATGAATTACTTAAACGTAAAGAATAAGACGATGCTAGTTCCTGACACCCAAAGAATTCATAAGATAAACACACGGTAGGTATTAGCTGTCTATGATATTGTAACATAAGTATAATCTTAAAACCACAATCTTTTTATTAATCCATTTAATCAGGATTGGAAGAAAATTTAGAGGGTAAGATTCTAAATTATACGAGGGCTGTCCAGAAAAAAATCCAGCCATAGTACGTGGCTAGATACTTTCCAGCCAGCCCTCGTATTCTTTCTTCAGCCTCCATCTCAAAGATTCTCCATTTGGGTTTAGGCCACCCCAAGAACTATTTATTTACTGGAAATACCAGTCTATTCTGAATCCCAAGGTGACTCAGGCATTCCATTTTTGAAATTTTAATAATAGCTTTATTGAGATATGATTCATATACCCATTTAAAGCATACAATTTAGAGGGTTTTAGTATATTCACAGGGTCATATGACCAGCACGACTATCTAATTTTAGGACACTTATTCCAAAAGAAACCCATTAGCTGTATGTCCCTCTTCCTCGCTCTCCCCAGACACCGACAACCACTGGTCTGCTTTCTGTCTTTATGAATTTGCCTCTTCTGGGCATTTCATGTAAGTGGACTCATACAGAATGTGGCCTTTTGTGACTGACTCCTTTTTATGATGTTTTCAGGGTTCCGCCATGTTTTAGCAAGTATCAGTATTTCACTTCTTTTTAAGGTGGAATGATATTTTGTTGTATGTGTATAGCACCCTTGTTTATCCATTCATCAAGTGATGGATATTTGGATGCTTATGCCTCTTCTATTTTTTTGGAAGCATTTGTGAAGGATTGGTATTTAGAATTCTTTAAACCTTTGGTAGAATTCACTAGTAAAGCCAGACTCATATATTCTTCGGACCACTGAAGTGGATTAGCAGAAGTTGCCATCACCTAGGAGATTGTTAAAAATGCGAATTCTTAAGCCCCACTCCAAATCTAGGGACTGAGGGTCTCCAGGAGTGAGTGGGTCAGGCTGGGTTTTAACAAGCTCCACACACAATTGTAACGCATACTAAAGTTTGAGATTCATGACTTTAGACAACTTTAGATGTTCTGTCAAGTTCTGGTAGTTTGGCTGGCTTCTCCCTCCTTGAGTCCCTTCTTTTTGATCTGTTTAGCTTTCAGGTGTTTGAAAACAACTATAGTAACACTCCCAAATACTGTTTTTTATTTGTTTTTGACAAACATCACTCATTTCTTTGGGCAAAGCATAAGGAGTGGTAATATGACATAGATAAGGACAGAAATCATTGTTTTGTTCCATGATGGATCTCAAAGTTCTCGACTAGTGCCTGGTACATACCATGTGCTCAGTAAATATCTATTGAATGAGCTAATGAATTTAATTGGCAAATTCAAGTACTGTGGTTCACTGTGTTAGTTAACACTTCTGGTTGTAAATAGCAAAAACTCACTAATCGAACTTAAACAAAAACATTACATTTATCCCACAGATACACAGATGTCTAAAGGAATCAAGGGACTTTATTCAGAGAATGAAGCACGTAGTAGAAGCTGCATAATTTCTCTCTTTGTCACTCATATCTTCCTTTTCCCTGTAGTTGTATGTCTTTCTTCTCTCGTTCCAACACAGTTACCCAGTTTACGTATGTTCAGAACATATAATAATGTTCTCAATACTACTCAGAATGCCTGATATTACAAGTCATTATTTAAGAGTTAAATCAGATGAACTAGACTAGCTTGGTCTCAATTTCAAATTCTTACAGGTAAGGATTCTGATTTGCATAGCTTATATTAGTACCCCCACCCAATCATCTGTAGATTTAGTTAAGGGTTTGGGGGGTCTCAGAGTTTGAACACGGCTCCCTCACCCATTGTAACCATGTGAATAAGGCACCATGGCATTTAATTGGAAGGTATTGAATAAAAAATTGGAAGCTATAGAACAGTCAGAATGATGGATGTCTCATATCTTTGTTCATCAGTCACTAACTTGATTAATCAAACATTTTTGAGAAGCTTCATCTATTCCAAAGTCTGTGCTCTATGTTGCAGGTAATGCAAAGAGAAATGATTGAACTTTTATTCCAAGAAGAGATGGAGTTTAGAATCAAAAGTCAAAACCTAGAAACTAAAGTAATTTAATCTGCAATCCAAGTACTGCATGTTAATTGCCAGTAGGTGGCATGAACAATAGGCGTTATAGGACTTGCATCATCATCATCATCATCACTAAAAGCCATTACCCTGAGACGTTCATTGTTATATGGCCCTAGGGAGGCCCTGGGTAAAGACGTGATCTGCTCTATGACAAGGTGCCCACTCCCTGAAGCAGAAATGGGGACAGACCTTTAGTGCAGGTGTTGGTATTAGGAGCATGATGCCACTTCTAAGGGATGAGTGTTTGTAGTCTGTGAATATTGTGATTCTTAATTGAACAACTAAATTTTTAAAACACTTTTGACAACTCTGCGGGACCTCCTGCTTTGTATTATGCACACTAACTCTGCTCCTGACTTTATTTTATTGTCCTGTTCTTGTTTGTGACTTCAGTGAATCCTATGGATATTAACATTCCCACACTATAGTACTGGTGTATATATTTCCATATATTATATAACGTATTTCCATAAGTTCACTCAAGTCCCTTTGTTTAACAGGCTGTAACTAAGCAGAAAAAGACTAAACTTGTGTCATGTGGAGTTCCAAAGTGGGAGAGAGAAGTTTCTAAAGTAGACCTTCTAATGATATTTTGTCTCCGTCCCCTCTGATCTTTCCCATTTACATTTGGACAGTATCGGGAATGATACATGAATTGGGATTAAGTTACTGGGAAGCCTTGTGCTAACATAATTTGATTTTTCTAACTGAAAACATCCCTTATGTTATTCAAAGTAAATGCTACTTAATAATCTGGGGAGTTGCTCAAATAGCTCATTGCTTTTGGTGGCATAGACATTACAGTAGTTTTTGAGGACAGCCGTTCAGCCAAAAGTTGCCTAGGGAATAATAGAATTTGAACACTGTGAGGAATGCTCGTTTCATGGGGGCAGTTTCTGTAGAGTGTTAGCTCAGCTGCCCAGAACATCTGTGTCTAGTTCTCTCAGTTAATTAGAGCACAGTACCGATGGCACCAGGGTCATGGGCTTAATCCCCTCAGGGACTCCTTGACTTTCTGTCTTGCCTGAAGACCGTGCTTCTAGACACCTGCCTTGAACATGTGTGCTGTGGGGTCCACGGGAGCTGTTGGAAGTACTCTGTAAGGGCCAGTGCTTGGTAGTATCTCTGGGCCAATCTTCTGAAGACTCGCTCTATGCAGTGCATAGAATGCCAGAGTTATCACTTATTAACACTTTGTGTAGGCCAGTTCATATCTATCTATCTATCTATCTATCTATCTATCTATCTATCTATCTATCATCTATCTATCTATCTATCTATCTATCTATCTATCTATCTATCACCTATCTATCTATCATCATCTATCTAACGTCTCTCGCTCATATCTCACTAAGGAGAGGTAACTCAAAGCACAGATGGTCTTTGTGATGGGTCGGTTAAACCAATTTGCATTCTTTGCATGCAGACAGAACATGCTTTCATTGCAGCGAGATTCCCAGAATGTGGCTGGTTCTGTAGTTAGATACGTGAACCCTGGGATCATCAATCAATTCTCATTTGATTCCACAAAGCCCCTTTACTGAAAAACACCCCGGCCTCTCCAACCAGAGTGCCTCATGGGACACTTCTGATTAATAGCAATCAGGTAAATGGCTTAGCTGTAGTTAAGGGTGCTTGCTCTGTAGCTGCAACAACAAGAATTAATAGCAACCCCCCACTTGTTTTTGCAAATCAGAGGAAAGATGCTAAAGGTCTGACAAGCTCTAATCTTTATGATTTAATGGAATTGTGTTAGAGCACAGAGACCATGGAGATCAGGATACTGAAAAAAATATATATATTCTCTGTCATATCCCTGGCTTTAAAGATCTGAGATCTTTCTAATACTTTGTCAACAGCTCACTGTATTTGTGGCTTTACCGGACAGGACAACCTCGGTGACAAACCATCCAGAAAAGAGAGACAAGAGCAAGTGGTTCGTTAGTGTAGATAACACACATGAGGCTTCATCTCTATGGAGGGGGACAAAAAATTTAATAGTCTTGTTATCATAATGAGCCAGAAACCATGTCTTAAAGGCACAGAGATGATTTATCTTACCTTTTCTGGTGACCTTTATGATTCAATGTCACCGACATTCGAAGTGATGAAGGATTCAGTGTTGGGCAGTCCCTGGAAGAAGGTGCCAGGGCTTTTTGTAGCCAACTGCAAAGTGTACCAAACTGCCCCATGCCAGGCGTTAGCACCGCACTCCCAGAACCCATGCACTACTCAGCACTGGGGCTTAGTCATGCATCCAGCAGGTTTGCTGCAGGAATGGTTAGGGTTGGGGTGGTCCATGCTGGTAGGAAGAGGAGAGCGTACTACA
>PVKE010002262.1:0-51756 GCA_004027555.1 Craseonycteris thonglongyai
AAAAAAAAAAAAAAAAAAAAAAAAGGACAGAGGACCTGACTAGACATTTCTATCAAGAAGACATAAAAAAGAATAACAAATATCTATATGAAAAGATGCTCAACTTCACTAGCTATTAGGGAAATGCAAACCCAAACCAAAATAAGATACGACCTCACATCTGTTAGAATAGCTATTATCAACATGCCAAGTAATAACAAGTGTTGGAGAGGCTGTGGAGAAAACGGAAGCCTCATACTTGTAATGGGAATGTGAATTGGTATAGCCACTATGAAAAACAGGTTTCTCAAAAATTAAAAATAGAACTACCATATGATCCATCATTTCCACTTTCAAATGGTACACATGGTTAGACTATTGGCACCTTGAATTGGGCTCAGTGAGACTAGGCTGATGATAAGTACCATTTGAAACACAACAGTATCATTGTTTCCTATTTCATTTAAAAAGGGATGTCTGCTCAACCTCATATAGTATTTTGACTTATCTGAAGCCAAATTGGTGGACATTTTTCCAGGTTGAGAGAAATTGTATATATTGTGTCCAGGAAACTCTCTATGTAGTGTTCAGGATCATTATTTGCAAATAAAATGTAGAACTGCCAACTCAATGGATCATCTTAGCAAGCTTTCTTATCACTGTGACCATGGCTTTCCAAGAGCATGAAAGTGGATATTTATCTTCTTTAAATGATTAGCCAATGTAATTAAATGGAAGTAATGCCATTATTGTTGCATTAAGCAGAATGTTAAATCAATGTTACAGTCAGTTCACTTGATTCTTAAACTGATATAAACTTAGCTTTGTGACACCAATATTGGTGATTTTGCCTTTACTTGAATTTGCAATGCAGAAATGTACCCCAATTACTTAAACCTCACTTTATTAGTACACTGGGAAAATATGTTGAAAAAAATGCCAGTGTCACAGTTTAATACGATCTTATAAATAATAACTTACTACTTAAATGCAACATATATTTAGTGACGAGCTTTCTAATGCCTAACAACAAAAGATGAGTTAAATCATTGATATTTACAAAAATTTAGACTCTAAAATTTAGAGCAATTATTTTAAAACATAAAATATATGTGTTGTCAATTCTTAATTTGAAACAAAAATTATTTTAGACTTTTGTTAATCTTAATCCAGTTTCAAAATTATACAATGTGACTTCAATTATTTCTTTCTGATTTTTCTCTCAGAATGTTGCTCTCAACAATCTAAGACTCAAGCATCAAAGCCTCCACTAAGTTCTCTCTCAACACATAGAAAATATTGGATATCAAAGAAAACATCATTTTCGCTTTCCAGTTTAATAACTTTACCACCCTTGCAATTCTTTTTTTCTCTGTAAGGAAAAGGTACAACACATTTCTATTTATTAAGTGCTGTATAACTTTATGCATTAAAATTAAAATAATTTTCTTGTTCACTTTGCTTCCTAAAAATGGAATTTTATATTTCTTCTCTCTCTCTTATTCCTTCCTTTTCTCAGGATTTTAGGTATTTTTAAGCAGATGAGTGGTAAAATTAAAGCCAAATTTATCAATATTGTGTTTCAATCACACTTGTTGGAAAAACAGGTATACCCTAGTATTTTTAACAAAGAAAATATAATGTAAAGAGGTGGTTTGATAGTCATTGGCAAATTTATAAAGAAAAGGTAAGGAAAGAAAAACAAAGAAAAAGTGAAGAAAAACTAAGGCAGCACACATAGATAGTAAACATAGAAAATAGCTAAATAGCTTTTATATTTTACCAACAAAAGATGTACAAATTAAAATAGTTACATTTACAATTTATTCCTAGCCTTCTGTTAATCTTAATCTAAGTAATCTGACCAGACATACCATTTTAAATGGGACAGAAAACAATACTGTCTCATCTCAAACTGTATGTCTGGTCAGCCTGCCCCTAAGCCTAGAATAGGGCATAAGAAGCTGTGACCAGTGGGTCAAAATCAGTTGGTCACCTAATTATTAATGCAAACTAAAAGGAAAACATTGCATTTAAAATTTTTACGTAGGTACCTACATACTATCATTAGTTTTACATCTTGGTCTTCAGAACCTAAAATAATTACTGCCTGGGCTTAAAAAAAGGGGGTGGAGGGCAGGTCTCTGGTTAAAGTTCCAAGGAGCTGGGTCTCTCAGTACTCTGCTAAGATAGCTAAGGGATTTGCCTTCAGCTGGTTCTGAGAAAGCCAAAAACAGCTGAAGGCTAGAAATAACTGTAAACTTCTAGATTGAAAGGCCACTAATGTGGGTACAGTGAAAGGAACACTGTGGGTGGGAACAGTGCATCTTACTCCCAGCCTTCTACCTTCAGTAGTCCTCTATCCCTCCGTGTTGGTGGTTTGTATAAACCTAGCCCTAGTTTTACAGTGCTTGAAGTTTTGAATATTTGGAGCTGAACAACTATTGCTATCAACCAAATTTATGTTCTAGATAGCTCTGAATTGCCCAAAACTATTAAGTGTGTTTTATTTGTTCCCTGCTCTCATTCTAGGCCATGGCTATATTCTTATACAAGTCTGGCATTTTATGGGTTATTTGGATTCACTGCTACTAGTCTCTTTCTTTTATTCAGAGTAAAGATCTGTTCGGTTTCCAAATGGCCTATTTGCATATGTTCACTGTTAGAATGGTAGCAAACTTAAGTCAATGCTAACTGCCTTTGTGTTTGGAATGAACTATTCCTGTTTTCCTCTCTTCTCAAGTCACTCATGTGAGTAAATTGAATTAAGCATTGATTATTATCTTAACCCAGGGTTTTACTGTTAGAGATGTAGTACAGGTATATACATAATGAAACCAACCACTAAGTCTCTCTACCCATCACTCTGAGTCATAAATTATCGTAGGTTCATGTTGTTATTCTCTACATGTTACTGGATAGATAAACTATATAATAGATACAATCATAATGAATATATAATTATAGGATTATTATTTGACTATTATATCTATGTTTCCAGGGAAAATTTTAAGTCAAGTTGAATTATGGAGCACAGTCCAAATTAGAAGAATGTATGAACTGTAAGAACTAGAACTCCACCATATTGTATTTACTTCTAACTCTTAACTAAAATGGAAACCTGTTCCTTCGTGAGTGGTTCTGTAAAAACGGGGGTTTGTTTTTCCTTATGTAATGTGCACCAATCTAACTGCGTATGGAGTTTTCTGAAATAAACTAATTATCTTTTGAAAAAGTACACTATTTAAATCTTATGTGCATTGTAGTAAAGTAAATTTTTTGGTAAGGAGAAAAAACAGACAATGTATTATTAAGAGATATAATGTGAAGGTTACATTGGTTTGAAAATCTAAGGAAAAAAAGATAAAGATGCATGGATTAGTAGTCTTCTAGGGCTGTTATAACAAATGCCACCGACTGGGTGGCTTAAAAAAAACAGAACTTTAATTAATCAGACTTCTGAACACTGGAAATCCAAGATCACAGTGTAAATCTCTGATGAGATCTGACAAAGATCTCTCAACCAAATTTTATGTAGGCTTCCTCAAACTCTATCAATTAGGACTGACCTTTGAAATTACATGTTTAATTCATCTTTACATTGTCCAATATTAATAAGAATCTTAATTTGGTTTAATCAGAACCCATCCCCTCAATGTCTGATCACCCTTAATATCTCATCAGATTCTTTATCTTTGACCACACCCCAGGTGATTTCTGATTACCCTAGCCTGCCTTTAGTAAGAATCCTGTTATGTCAGTGTAGCCCATATGCTCCTGACCCCTGAGGTTTCCTCTTAATAATTTTTCGTCCATCGACTCCCACCACTTGCACATGCTAGATTTGGAGTTGAGTCCAATTTTCCTCCTCCACTGAAAAATTTCATCGCAGTGAGCCTATACCTACAGTGACAGACTTCCCTTGAATAAAGTCTGCCATGCCATCTTGAAAAAATGTCATGAAAAAATGTTATGAATAATTTCTTACTTTAACAGGGCTCACCCATTGGGTTTCCTTCCCTATGTACTTGAATGACCACTTTGTGCAAATGTGTGGAGAGAGAGAAAGGAACAGAGAGAGAGAAAATGCAAGTCTATTCTTATTAGAACACTAATCCTATTGGGTCAAGGCTCCACCCTTATGACCTAATTTAACATTAATTACTTTTTATTTAATTGTTTTTTGTTTTGTTTTGTTTTTGACAGAGAGGGGGTGGCGGGGAGAGAGAGAGAGAGAGAGAGAGAAAGAGAGAGAGAGAGAGAGAGAGAGAGAGAGAGAGAGAGAGAGAAAACTGAACTGGGGGAATTCCCCAGTTCAGCACATGGGTCCGCATGGGCTGGGGCCGGGATTCAATCCCCAGTCCCCGGCGCTGCAAAGTGAGCACTTAACCCACTGAGCCATCCTGGCTTCCCCAGCATTAATTACTTCTTCAGAGGCCATATCTCCTGATACAACCACACTGTGGGTTAGGATTTTAACATATGAATTTTAGGGGAACACAAACATTCAGTCCATAGTAGAGTGGATAGCTGTGGAGATATACAGATATATATTTTTATATCTCTGTTATTAATATAAGCATAGCAAGAAGTTACCTGGCAATGGCCTTTTTTTTTTCTTTAGGTATCTATCTAGCATAATTTTTTTTTAATCTTTCTGTTTATTTACAGAAATTGTAGAGAGAATATTAATTAAGTCTGAAACAACACAAGCATACCAGAAAGGATTTATTAGAGTAGACTGAATGTGAGCATTTTTGCTTTGAGTAAAACATTTCTCCTCTTGTATTTACCCTAGTATCACTAATTCTTATACCAGAGAAACACGAAGGACATTTTTTACATTTAAAACATTTTTATATGTATCTTAATGAATAATTTGTGTAAAGTTAACTGTGTAGCATTTGAATGTATGAGACACAGAAGGAAATTTCTAATAAAATGCAACAAAGAAACAGGTTCATTTGTACGTTATATAGTTGTGGAACAATACAAGTTTATTTTCGTTAACAAAGTACCAATATATAATATATTTTAAACACCCTGTCCTCATATCTATCATGGATAACAGTTAAAAAAAATGAATTTTAAACAAACAGTCTCTTATACATATATATTAAAAAATAAGTCATAGAGGCAACAAGTATTTTACCCCAAAAATGATTTTAGTAAACAGTAATGTGTTAATGAACTAGAATGTAGCAGTAAGATTGCATAGAAAATGATGAATTTGAGTAACATATGGAAGAAAGTTATAGGCGTACATTTTCATGATTACTGTATGCACATGATTACTGATGCACATAAAGCATGCTAAATGCTTTAGTTTTTAGTTTTCTTTAAATATAGTTAATAAAAGCTCCATCATGTTTGCAGTAATGATCCAATGAGATAATGCATGTATACAGTCCAATCAATAAAGCAGTATAGAGTTTTTATGCTTTTTTTCTAGCTTTAGCGAGGGAGCATTGACATGTAATATAGTGTAAGTTTAAGGTTGTATAGCATGATGATTTGGTAGACACATATATTGTGAAATATCTACAATAAGGCTAAGTGACATTGTCATCTCCTTACATCACCACATTTGTGTGTGTGTGTGTGAGGAGAATATTTAAGATTTACTCTCTTAGCAACTTTCAAGTATATAAAGCACCATTGTTAACTGTAGTCAACATGCTAAATATTAGATTCTCAGAACTTACTCATCTTATAAGTGGAAGTTGGTATTCATTGACCCCCCTCAGGTTACTCTGGCAACCAACATTCTACTCTGTTTCTATAAGTTCAGTTTTATTGTTGTTGTTGTTTAAATAATGAGATTTCACACGTAAATAATCCCTTGCAGTATGCGTCTTTGTCTGGCTTATTTTACTTAGCATAATGCTCTCAGAGCCTATCCATGATTTTGTGATCGGTAGGATTTTTTTTGTTTTTGTTTTTTGTTATTTATGGCTGAATAATATACCCCATTATGTGTGTGTGTACCACACACCTTCTTTATTCTGTTATCTATCCATCCATGGATATACACTTCAGTTATTTACATGTGCTGGCTATTATGAATAATGCTGCAACAAATGGTTGGGTTTTAGAGTTTTTTATACATGTCATCTGCAATCAAAGACAATGTTTCTTTATCCTTTCCAAGTGGGATGACTTTTATTTCTTTTACTTTAATAATTGCTATGGCAAAGGCTTCTAGTTAAATAGTAGTGGTGAGAGTGGGGACTCTTCCTGTGTTTTTGACTTTAGTCTAGTTTAAGGTTTGAAAATTTTATCTTTTCAGAAAACCAACTCTTGCTTTCATTATTTTGTTGTTGTTGCTTTTCTTGTCCCTATTTTATTTATTTCTACTCTAGGACGTGATTTGCAGTCATCTTAAATGTGGTAAGGTTTATTTTGTGGCCTAACATTTTGATCTCTCCTGGAGATTGTCTCATGTGCCCTTGAAAGGAATGTGTATTCTGCTGTTGTTGGTCTGAATGTTCTGTATATTTATGCTAAGTAAATTTGATATATAGTGCTATTCAGATTCATTATATTCTTATTAATTTTCTGATTGGATAATGTATCCTATGTTGAAAGTGAGGTATTCATGCCCCCTACTGCTGTTTATTGTATCGCTGTCTATTTCTCTCTTCAATTCTAAATATGTAGGTGCTCCCAGGTTGGAGATACACACACACACACACACACACACACACACAATTGTTATATATACTCTTGTTGAATTGACCCCATACTCATTGTAAAGTAATCTCTTTTTTTTTTTTTTAATCTGGTAAGACATATTTTGACTGAATGTCTACTCTTTCTAAGTACTGTATATCCTGCTTTTGTTTTTGTTGTTTGTTTGTTTTTGGTTACCATTTAAAAGGGAATATCTTTATGATCCATGTAGCTTTGCATTAGCATCTGTGCATTTAAAGGAGCAAAGATCTCTTTTAGTCTTCACAGGCTGAATTCAACGGGCAAAGATCTCCTGTTCATTTCCTGGATTGAAGAGATTGTGCTCACATAGTTGTGGTAGTTTAGAGCCAGTTACAAGCCTGTTACAGGGTCTGAAGTTAGTTCCATGTTTGGAGGGCTTATTCCCAGAGACTTGGACAGGCATAGATCCTCCTGGCCCCTCGATGAGACTAGAAGTACCTTATTCAATTGGGTGGCTTTTTTTTTCAGCCCCCAGTTGGGTCATTACATGGTTGGCCTATTGTCAAGTGTATGGTGAGTATGGGTCCTCATCAGGTCTCTAGGATGCCTGGTCACTGGATGGGTCTCTGGATGGACAGGACTAGCCCTGGACCAAAATTGAGAGGGGCTGAAACTTAGCCACAGGGCTGTTTTATATTCTACAACCAAGACTAAGGTCTACAGACCTGGCTCTAGAGGCATGGCTGCATATTTGTCTCCCAGGTCTTCAGATGGGCTAGACTGGTTCCTGACCATGGCTGAAAGGGCTGGAGCGGATTATAGGACTCTTTCAGGATTTTCTGAGGCACAGACAAGTGTGTCTCCTGATGGAAGGGACTGGAGCCAAGTATAGAGCCTTTTTAGAATCTCTATAGTTGCAATTGGAAGTTTCTCAGAACTGCTGAAAAACTGTGCCTGGTCACTATAGGGCCCTTTCAGGATTTCTGTAGACACAGATGGAAGCTCGGTCCCTGTGCCAGCAGGTCTGCCTACAGATTCTGGATGGGAGAGAACTAATGCCTAATACAAGGATATCCTTTTAGGACCTCCTGGGTCTCAGACAGGAGTTTCTCCTGCCTGGTCCCTGTGCCAGCAAGACTACCTGTGGACTGTGGCTGGGATGGAAGCCCACCTACAGGGCATGTTTAGAATTTACAGGCTGACTAATGGCTTACATCCAGGGACTTCCACACTGTGGTCAAGAGAGACTGGAGCTAGTTTATGGACTGTCCACAACCAGGACAAAAGTATGTATGTCTATTACCCGATACACAGGTGAACTTGAGTCTTCTCAGGTCCCTGACCTATAATGTGGGTGATAGACCCAAAGCCACAAGAGATTAAAATTGAGTTCTCAGGGGTACAGAGCTGTTTCTGTTTCTGTATCCTGGAGTACAGTCATTGATTCGGTTGCCTGGGTATAAGCCTACCCCCTCAAATGGCTCTCAGTCTTTGATTGCATCAGGGTTTCACAATCTCCTACCTGGATCCCCAAGTGTCCCCAAAGGCATTTCTGTCTGTAAATAGATGCCGAATTATTATTTTTCAGTGAGGGTGGAGGATAGAATATGTCTTAGAGATATCTTATTGGGCCATGTTGCTGATATCATTCATAAAGATCTTATTCTTTATGAGACTTGAAAATGGACCTTAAGAGATCCAAGGGAGAGAGATATTAAGGAAATAACTTCATTGTATTGCAGTTGTGATACATATCTCAAAGTGAAAGGACAGTCTGTTGTAGCAGTTTATAACTAGTGTATTTGATTGAGCCCATTAGTTATTAAGTAGTTAATATAGACACACAGAATGTCACTACAATTATAGCTTAAAATACTGGCAACATAACTTGAGATTTTTTTCCTTCTTACTGTACAAAGAGAAATTACAAGCATTTTTGTCATGTTTCTGACATATACAAGATTTCTGGTATTAAACCTTCAAAAATAATTTTGTTTAAAATTTTCATTGAAACAAATTCAAGATCTTTTTAGATAATATCCAAATATAAAATACTGTGGAGTTCAAATACATAGTTTAATATTGAGTTTCTGTATTCTGATAAGCCTCCATTTTCAGTATGTATTTATGTATTTTATTGATTTGCCCATGATTGTTATAAAAATAATTTAAAGTGTAGATCTGATTGCATGTTTGTGAGTGAGAGAGAGTACAAAAGAACACTGGTATATAGTTTCAAATAATTCCCAACTGTGACCTTACTCGGAACATGGAGAATTTATAAGAAGACAATAATAACATAATATAATTTTTTCTTTAACATTGTCCATATAAACTCATTCTGTGTATTTAATTTTCCCCAGCACTTTTAAGTAAAATCTAAGATATTTTTAAGACTTATATTGACACTTAAATACAAATTTTCAGATGACTTCAATCACCAAAATCTTATAGCTCAAAAAATAAATATGATGATAGTAATGTATAATCGTACCTTCAAATTTCATTAAAATCAAAGCACCTCTTATTGCCCAGCTTAAGTTGCTTCTTATTTAGAAGCCTGCAATAGAGACACAAAGTGTGCTTTCTTTTCTTCTATTCCCCAGTGCTATTCTTCTGTGTCCAAGTTCATTTGTAGTATGTCCTCCTCTTTTTCTGATTTCTCCAGGGTTTCGGTGAGGAGGGACTGGAACTAAAAGAGTCAGAAAATATGTTATGTAATTAACGGTGTTGTGAACTTATGTTTGTTTCTTACAGCTAACAAAGATATTTGGAGCTACATTTTCTTTGTGTTGAATGTGTCGACTTTTCAGAAACTCTTCATCATAATAGAGCATTCCTCTGTAGAGTCCCTAATCTTTCTCTCTTCCACCTGTTTGCTTAGCGTTATGTCCTCAACTTCCGGTTTATAATAATAAACCCCGCATTGATGTTCTCTTTTGGGCTTCAGCAGGTAACTGTCTTGGAACAAAAACTCCTTTAAAACAGGTCCAGGCCAGTTCTCCACGTTGCCTATTTTAGTGTCTCATGGGAATATACACTGACACCCTTTGCCCAGATAAATTCTGAAAATGAAAATTGCCTCCTACACAGCAGTCTCATCTCAGTCAATTATGTAATATGTGGTCAGCCAGCATCTTCTCAGGCTTATTTGGGCATGTGCATGGAACAAGCCTTTGTACTCCTCTTTTCCCAAAATGTTAAGAGAAATGGGCCCAACTCTCTGAATGGCCTCCTGAAACTTTTCTTTTTTTTTTTTTGAAACTCTTCTTATTAGGTTAAAAAATATGTGGAAGCATCATTCATTTCATTATTACAGCTGTTGTGAAAACGGTCAGATACGTGCCATATAACAATTTCTTCCAAAGAACTTCACCACCTATTTGCCTCTTCAAACGTTCCACTTTTATACACTCAAAGATGATGAGAGTCTCAAGGTTACAAAACTAGTTTTGAGCACTTCTTTTGTTCATCCATTCCCAAGTGGTCTGGAATCCTCAAGGTCCTCTTTTCTTGGAACATTGGAATTGAGTCAGTAATAATCTCATTTTGGTATACTAGTATAATATATAAAAGGATTATAAGCAAAATAATAAAGCACCACAGATGGTACAAACAAAGTTCTGTAAATCATTTATATGACTTTCCTAAATCTACTCATCCTTTATTTCCTGCTAGGAAACCACTGTCTTAAACAATGTATGTAATTCTGATTTGTCATTATCAACTCTTTTATTCTGATAGCTGAATAAATGGCAGATTTTTTTTTTCTCATTTCAGGATATACAAAACTGTGTTAAGCATTTATTTTGAAATAAAATGCAATGTATAATTAATTATGTATGAAATACATCATTTATTGTGGAATTGGTTTATCTTTTCAAGAGTTTTCTTGGGCTTCAATTGATCATACATATTTAATACTATTTTAGATTTGTACATTTTATATTTGGTATAATTTAGTTTTATGTTAGAACATGAACACCAAACATTATCTGGAGACAAATTGAGGGGGAAAGTGCTTTATCTGGTAAACTAAAATGTTAGATCGTTAATCATATTCTTCTTCATTATGTCTTTTCTTCCCCCAGACAGTTATTTGCATTCAAGTCATATAGGAAGACTTGTATGTCACAACCATATTTAAAGTGAGAAAGATGGACATATTTAATATTTATTTAAATTCTCTAAGTCATCATTCAATCCTCTTTGTAGCTTGGTTTCATGTACTCTAGAGGCTAGAATGTTAGAAAAAGGAAACAAACCAAATAACATATCCCAAACTTCTTGGAAGCTAGCTTCTTCATATAGGTGCACTCACATGAGATGTGAAGGAAGAAGAGAGAAATGTAATCAAATTAACCAGCATGGGAATTTGGTATCTTTTTATTCTTTCTGTTCTGAAATAACTATAACGAGTAGTCTAGAACTTGAATCTTTATTTCATAGGCACCTATTGTCAGGTGATTGCATCACAGGTATTATAACAATGACACTAGTGTTTCTTCTGACTATGTCTTGCTGAATGTAACCCAAGTCTTGTTCTGGTCTATATGACCCAAGTCTTGTTCTGGTCTATATCTTTTGATAAATAACTTTCTTCTTAAACTAGCAAGAACAAATTCTATTTTCTGTATATACGGTGATGAACAGAAAGGATGATAAACACATTTTGTAACACATAAAGTACTATAGAGTAGTACAGCTGGAACTAATGTAATTTTTACTAACCAATGTTCCCCTAATAAATTTAACAATTGAAAAAGAAAAGAAAATTCTATCTTCTGTAGCTAAGAACTCAGGCAGCAATTAAGACATTAGAATCCAAGGGCAATGTGAATAAGGAATTGGTGGTTTTCCTAACCTGAATGGGTTTAAAAGCAGTGAAGTTCTGATTAGAATTCAAGGAGGGAATACAATGTCAAAATACTTGCTGAAAATTGTTTTTGATGTCACTTGGAAAGATAGGTGTAGAAAAGGCAAATAAACTTTGTAGATAGAGTGGAACCTAATGTGGGACAGTTGATGGATATAAGAAATTCATAGGTGATGCTGGGATGACTCAGCAGGTTGAGCTCTTGTTTTGCAGCCCTGGGGTCTGAGGATATAATCATGGTCCCAGCCTGTATGGACTTGTATGCTGACCCGGGGTGTGCCCTCAGTTGGGTTCTCACAGGGATAGCTTCTCATGTAGGAGGCCCCCGGCCAGTTCTTGACCTGCATGGCCCCAAATCCACCTGTGGAATGAAACTATGAAGAAAACTAATGGCATGCAACTATGGACACTTCTCTGAGCCCTCCCCTTCTCTCTGTCTCTCTGTTTTTCTCTCCATCAAAAACAAACAAACAAAAAAAAAAAACAAAAGAAAAGAAAAGAAAAAAAAAACTTAGAAATTCATAACTATGAAGTGGGCTGGTTCTTCCTAACTGGGAAAGGTAATGCATTGAAAACATAGAGTTCTTAAATCATTAATTTAAGCCTTTGGCAGAGAACCAAGAAGCTTCTATGACTGCTTTCAGTGTACTTTATATCTTGTAGCTGCAGTTCTGATTTAATAAAAATGTAGGTTTAAAATCCACATCCTTGACAAGTCAAAGATAAAATTTTGTTTTTAAGCATGTGGGAAACTTGGAAAATTTTGGATAAGTCCACACAATGAAACTTCACATCCCACTGAATCGTTCTTGCCAGCAGAAGCTGTAAATTTTTCCACCTCTTGAAATATCGAGGATGTTTTTACCCTTTTTTAATATAAAACTATACCTGAAGTGTTACATGCAAATTAATGTCATTTCTCTTGATGACTCTTCCCTTTCACCCTCTACTCCAGGTCAATACCAAGACTCCAAATGTTCTGTTAATTTATAACAGTAAAAATCTAAGGGACATGTATAAAAATACATACTTCTTGTGTTTAGAGATGTAAAGGGAAGGTGATTTTATATTGGCTAAATATATTGGTATGAACTGAACAGAATTTTTTTTTTAATTTTTATTTTCTTAAAGATTTATTTTATTGTTTGAGAGGTGAGAGAGAGAAAGGGAGGACCCAGAGCAGTCTTCATAGTTGTACCTCATTAGTTGTGACAGTTTCATTACACACAGGTAGATGTGGGTCCACAAGGGGTGAGAACTGAACTAGGGGCCTCCTGCATGGGGGTAAGAACCTTCACTGCCATCCTAGCAGTTACCAGCTATGCTACAATTCAGCACTTGGGTTTGCATGCTCTGAGGCTGGGACTTGATCCCCAGACCTTGTAGTTGCAAGGCAAGTGCTCAAGCTGTTAAGCTATCCTGGAATCCCCTGAACAGAGATGTTTTTAAATCAAAATAAAATCTCAAGTAGCTATGAATCACTATAACTGTTGCTAAATTTTTTTTGCTAATAGCCTATAATCTGAGTTCAGTATAAATGAAATTGAGATGCCAAAAATTCCTCAGTTTTATATAGAGGAATTAAAACTGTCTATGGAACAGCTTAAATAATTTAAAGCAGATTACTCATGACCTGCTCAGCTACCATGCAAATGCATACTAGCAGAGGATATGAAACATAGTTTCTTTATCTAAGGCATTTTGAAAAAACACCTTTGAAGACATATTTAGGAAAGTGCTGTACTGATTTTTTTCTCTCTAGTTTGCAAATGAAGGCAGAAGATGCTGCCTTTGAGATGGGATTTCTCATTTTATTGGTGCTCTTGGTATCCTGGAGTGACAAAGGCCAGGTAATGTAATTTACAAATAACATTGGTCAATATGGTAAAAATAGGTTTAAGAGTGGTATGAACAGCAGGGATGTTATTTGCAATGACTAAATGAAATTATGTGTTTTAAAATCCTAAAGTGTTTAACAGCCTATTTACTCCTATTTTGATTTACATACTGTAAAAAGAAAACCTGATGAATGAAAGCATAACCTGGACCACAATAACTCATACTTCCTCAGCAAATTCTAAGGCTTGAGTCTTATACAGTAACCATGGCTCAACTAGCATTCATGTCATACCATAAAAGAAGTTTCTGCATGATAGAATGAAACCTATGAAGGCACTTCTTAGAACTAGGAATCCAAATTTCATCTAAAGCAGATTCCTTTTTACTGTTATGTGGCCTGGGGACTTCTAAAGAGATGGCCATGCAGAAGAAAAGTTGGCTGGGGCTAAGTGCTACATTTGTCCAATGTCGTTAAAAAGGAGCCTCTTTTCCATTCTGGTTTTTCTATTTGTTCCAGCATTGTGGTAAGTATGGTACCAATTATTCCATCAAAGTTGGAAATATAAGTCATCATCTCTTTCTAATCATTTTGGTCTCTGTTAGAAAGAGTTATCCCATCTTGTTAGTCTTCAAAAATTTTCTTGCCCTTTGCTCTTCCTTATGAATACTAGAATCAACCTGTCAAAGTTTGCAAAATCTCCCTTGATCTTTTCATTAAACTCAAATATTAATATAAGAAAGAACTAAGTTTTTTATTGATATTGAATCTTCTGTTTGTAAAACACTGTTTCTCTCCTCATGTTTTAGATTGCCTGAGTATTTTACATTGTAGTTCTCTAATTTTTATTCATAAAGGTCTTGTTCATCTTCTCTTAGAATTATTGGCTTCATTATATTTCTGTTGTTCTTATAAATGATATTTACAATGTTTTCTCTAAATCTTCTTCTGGGGGATAAGAAAATATTTTATGGTGATTTTATATTCAGAAATACACTAAATTTTCTTATTTATTTAAATGTATTTTGTTGAATACACATAATGATGTCTTTGTTTCTTCCATTCCAATTCTATTGTCTTTTTCAGTATATGTATTTGTGCAGTTGTGTATGTGTGTGTGTGTGTGTGTGTGTGTGTAAAGAGGTGATACCAGGCAACATCCATTTATCTCATTATATTAAGGTGAATACTTTTTTTTTCTTTCCACCATTTATGTTCCTTGAGTCCTGATGGACAACACTTATGTTACAAAATTATTTAATTTTTTTCTTTGATGGCTATAAAATTTTTCCAATTTATTGCTGCATCCACTGAGATGAACACCTGGTTTCATAAATCTGTTAATGTGATTACACTTCTTATTTTCTAATGTTAACCCTCCATTTATAAACTGTACCTTACTTGATCATAATGCACTTTACAGATATCAAAGAATTTTTAAATTTATGATTGCATCATATTTATTAAGATTAGCCTGTAATCACATCAATTGTTTTAGCTCTGTTTTATTTCAAGATTATACCAGCATTTTAAATAGGTTGGGATAATTCTTTTTTAATTATTTCTTTTCTTAAGGATAGTTTATATAAAATGTAGATATAAACTGTTCTGGAAAGTTGAGAAGAACTGAAAGCTAATACTAAAGAGCTTTGCATGTATGTATTATTTTCTACACTCAACAATTTTTTACAAGATATTTTAGTTCTAATTATGTATTCAATTTCTTTCAAATAAGTTTGGTGGGTTTCATTTTCTAGAAAATTATTCAAATTTTCTCTAAGATTGGCATAATTTTTTATTTTAAATTTAAAACATTTAATCTATAGTCATTCCCATTTTTGTATTTTGCATTTCCTTAATTCTTTATTAATACTTTTCTTTATTTTAACAGAGGTTTATTTTTATTGATTCTGTCTATAACACCTTTGTTTTGAGTATTTCAAAAATATTTTGTGCTTAGCTTTATTTTATTATTTTTTTAAATTTCTTTTTGCTTTCGTCTACAATTATTTTTCCATCTTTTTAAATTGTATCATCAAAACCATCATTCTACTTGTTACAATAGATAAAATTTAATTTAAGAAGTAGTGCTATTTTACCAATCATTATTTTAGGTTTTGTTTTTTTTAAACTCTGTACTCATAGGTTTTACCCTTATGTTCTTCTAAATTTAGCATTGGATTTTAATCAATATTTGACTAATTTTATATAGAATTTTTAGGTGATTAATAGAATATGTGAATTGATTTGTCAGTCTGTCTGGCTCACATATTTCTAGAAATACAGGTCTAAATTTATAAGTTAACCTTGTATAATTATGCTTCTACTATTACAAATCCACCAACATGCTCATGTCTAATGGACATTGTGATTTCCTCAACAGAACCTTGAAACACTGTATACCCATTTCTCAGAACACTTACTCTCTTGGCTTTCATGACACTACAATCTCTTAATTTTTGTTGTACCTAACTAACATCTCTTCAAGCCTCCCTTCTGCCTCTTCTTTTTATATCTATGTGTAACTGTTGTTCTGTAGTTGATCCAGGGGTCTTTTTCTATCTCTTACTAGGCTTATTTTCAATAAAATTTACCTAGTTAAATGGCTAAGTGTATCTTTGTTAATGATTTCTAAATTTATACCTATAGATAAGTCTTATCTTTTTAGTTGAAGACTCATCATGCTAATGTATTCCTTGACACTGTCATTTGGATGCCTGCTATATCACTGCCCCTTCCAGGTGATTTCCCTATATGACCCCTGTAAATATTCTTTATCCTTAAAGTTTAGTCAATTTGCCAAAGTATGCCGTGATTTGCCAAAGTATGCCATGATTCTGTTACTATGTTTCTTTTTTCTCAAAATCCTTGCCTTTGGTCCACATATTTTTATATTCAGTTAGTCACCTTTAATCAAAGGTGCTTCAGTAGCACATATGTAGTTAATTGCTTGGCAGAAAAAAAAATCCCAAATTATTTGCTGTGATAGTTTCAGGGTATGGATTTTTGCCCATTTTTTAAAGAGTGCATACGGGCTATTATGGTAAAACTACTGGAGTCTTCTGAATCATGGTTTTGTGTTGGTGGAGACTATTAGAATACCATGAGAATGATTATCCTCATTCAAAATTATAATGTTCTATATGGAGAAAGTAACATTAGAATTCAGTGCTGGAATCTTAAAAACAATATTTTACTCCTTGTAAAGTTGAGCACATTGCTGAACTTAGATTTTTAGTCAAACATGCACAACATAATCACAGACCTTTTACAAGAGTGTCATTTAAACTAATCTATTAGCCTTGTCCAAATTAGCCTAATTGTTTATATGGTACTAAATGCCCTGCAAAGCCTAACATGTTTGTTATGCTCGATAATCATAGCACCTGTTAAACAGTCCACTGCAGCTGTACTTTTAGCAGATTACAGACCATTAGGCAAGTTATACCAGTACCTTCCTATTATAAACCTAATTTCCTTTATTTTGCATGAGACTTTCTGGATCATAAAATGAGAACTTTTTCATAGCCTTTCACTGATTGAGATGATGAGAGTGATTTTCAAATTATTAGGATGCTCAGATAATAACTTGCAAATGTTACATAAAAATGCAGTACTAAAATATTTCATTAACTTTTAATCTAATTTAAGATTGTTCTCTTCCTCTTGGGACTAGATGTCTTAAGGTTCATTATACACATTGTATATGTTTTTGGAACAATTTCTGAAGAAAAATTAAAAGTAAAACTGTGAAGTAGAGAAAAACAAAGACTTATATTAAATGACTTTTTTTCAGGTTCTAGACTGTTGCCAAATGGAAGAAACATCTGGCATCTATTTTATTCCCTCATTAATTTTTTAAGCACTTGCAGGTTGTCTAAAACATCAAAACCCTCCTGTGTATGCAGGAACATACACACAATTTACCTTTAGAGTAATAAAGAATATAAAATAGATGAGATAATTTATTCACTTATTCGAGATTCCATAGTCGTTCAGAAGCTTTAGATGTTCTGCTAGGTACCAGCGATGAAACAGTGAGGAAATATGACCTAACAAACTTGGTCCATCCTTTCATGGAGTGACAGTTGCCTAGGGAAAGTAGACTTTAATCAAATGTACCAGAAAAACAAAAACAAACAGTAATAATAGTATACATACATACACATACATTTGTGTATGATATAGAAATACACACACACAGACACACATGAACCACAGAAACACAGAGGAGGATTGCAGTGAATGAATCTGCAGAATTTCTCAGGGACCAACTCATCTAATACCCTGTACTCTTTATCGTCACTGTTACATTGGTTTCTGTGAACAAGCTATACTGGCCTTCTTTCAATCTTCCAAGGGCTTCCTATGCAACCCTTACCACAGAATTCTTGCACCTGTGATTCTTTTCTTCAGAATAATTCTATATCTCCTCTCTATTTCACATGCCCTACTCTAACATCAGCTAATATTTTGTTGTTTTAGTTTGTTTTTTTTTGTTTCGATAATCCATTGCTCTTAGTTATTAACCGTGGTGTCATTTTTTTCTCTCTGTGAAAAAAATCAGCAGCTGCTTAGTGAAGTCTTTGCCCACTTTCCTAAGGCTGATTACTAATATTATAACAACAATGAGTTCCCCTTTAGTGATGGTACTGTGCATGAGTAATATGTGCTTCTCATTCAGAATCTACAAAGGGGGTCTGAAGAGTAATTAAGTGGATTTCTGAACACAAAGATGCAATATTACCCATGTTCTGTGTCTTTGTTCAGATCACACAAAATCATATTGTAAATTAGAGTTCATCAAAGATTCCAGAAAGACACTAAAGGAACATAAAAGTTTCAATAATACAATGTCAATGATATGAATATCACCAAAATCTGCCTGTAAAATTTCCAAGGGAAAATATCACTTAAAAAAATTAAATCATCGTATAAATTACATTTTGAAGATGTAAAAGATTATCTTGAAAAATAAATTATTTTATTATGATGTAAGACATTCCTAAATTCTTACTTTAAATCACTATAAAAGTCAAAGAAATGAAGTTGTCCTTAATTTCTTATTTTGTTAAGTTTCATCAGTAATAATGCCTGGGCAAATCTGGGTATGCTGCTACTAATATGGGTTAGGCTCAATAATAAAAACCATATAGTTCCTTTAGGATCTCCAAAATTGTAAATGACTCAATAATAAACAAAAACAAATAAATGAGGAAAAGACTTGAATACACATAGTCACAGAGTGGAAAAGTGTATAAATGATCAATAAGGTGTACGTATAAGTCACAATGACTTATAATGATAGTCATCAGGGATATGCAAATTAAAACCAATATTCATGGTTCCACTTTTAAATAGCTCAAAGAGTTAAAGGAAAATAATTATAAAAAGCTAAGTGCCCCACCAACTAAATTTATTTTTCATGTCATTCTTTAGTCTACGATTCACTCACACCAAGCAAAATTTTTTCCAAAACAGTATTTTACGTTCTCAACCCCATACCACAGGCCCAGTGGTACCTGAATAATGATGAAGGCTAGACAATGCCAATCAATCAGATTCCAGCCTCAGCAGAATGACAGATAACAAACATCTGAACGGATGTTGATGTTTCTGAGCCTTGTGCCTCTAAGAGCCTTTTGTAGACTAATATTTTTGCCATGTTCTAAGCTACTGCATTTTTAAAGCGTTATTTGCTGTTTATATGATTTTCTTTTTTTTTTTTTCCTTCTTTTTGGGTCCTATTTTTTAAATGTATTTATTAAATTTGTTGGGATGACATTAGTTAACCAGATTATATAGGTTTTAAGTGTATAATTCCATAATACATCTCCTATGGAACCTACTTATAAGTAAATTAAGCTGTTTCCCACCCCACCTCCCTTTTAACGTAGGCTAGCGCTATGTTTATGTTTTTTTCCCCTTGCTTGATTTTTATGTTCATTTATTTTGTTTGTTTGTTTTTCATGTATATACCTCTAGATTTCATTGGTTCATGTCCCACTATGAGAGACGTGAACTCTTGTAATTTTGTTCATGTATAATTTTTTGAGATTTATAATCCAGTTGAAGTATGTTCTGCCATTAGAATAACATCTCATCTAAATCTAAGGTTTATTATTGTTCTATCCAACTGTCTTTTAATATGTCTCATCTTTACTGTTATTTATTCAATAATTCCGTATTCCTATATTCCTCAGTCATCCTTCAGATTATTATATAGTACTTGCATGGCTACTCAAATAAATGTGAATTCTTAAAGCTCCACCAAGCACTTTATCATTTTTTATGCTGATCATTCTGATTTTTTTCTTTAAACTTCTTCCAAAGTTTCTGCTATCATTTGGCATATAAATGTGTTGATCTCCAACTAGTGGTTTGCTGATTGCCTTTACTGTGGGTTTTTTTTTTTTGGTTTTTTTTCTGTGACTTCAGTTGCACTTTTGAAAAATAAACTTGAGTTATAAATTATCTGAAAGTTATTTATAAAATACCTTTAGTAAAATGCACAAATTTTAGGTATACATATAAATTAGTTTTATCGAATATATATTCTTGCATACCACTTCACCACCACATCAGTCGATGTATAGAATATATCATTTGCCTTAGAAAGTTCCCTTAAGTAGAATTTAGCATAGGGTGATCACTGATCTCATTTTTATCACTATAGATTAGATAGCCAGTTCTAAAACTTTATTTAAATCGAATAATGCAATAGCTAATCTGTTGTGTCTGGCTTCATTCACTAAACATGATATTTGGAGAGTCATCTATGTTGTTCAAGTACATCAGTAATTTATTTTTATTATTATATTAGGTAGTATAGTATTTTATTGTACAAATATATCATATTTGTTAAACCTTTGACCTGCTATTAAATATTTAGACTGTTTCCATTGTTTTACTATTATGAAAAAACCTCTAAGCATTTTTATTTATATATTATTGTATATGTATATTTTTATTTGTCTGTGGTAAATATTTAACAGAGGAATTGCTAAATACTTAGCTGTATGTATTTTTAACTGAAAATAATTGTTTAAATACAACTTTTTTTTTTAAGATTTAGTTTATTGTTTTTTGACAGAGACAGAGAGAGACAGAAAGAAGGGGGAGGGACCAGAGCAATCTCCATAGTTGTATGACATCAGTTTTTGACATGATTTTGTTCCACACAGGTGGGCAGGGGCCAGGCAGGGAGGGAACTGAGCTGAGGGCCTACATATGAGAGGCACGCCCCCTCGAGCCAGGGGATGAACCTGTAGGCAGGACACAAATTAGGGGCCTCCTGAATGGGAAGCATACCTAAATACAACCAGTTTAATTTCCAAAGTAACTGATAACCTTTTTAGTTCTTCTGCATTCTTATCAACATTTAGTGTTATTAATCCTTTACATTTTAGTTGTTCTTATAAGCATGCAATGATTTTAATCTACATTTCCCAAATGACAATTTATACATTTAATGACCTACATCTTATAAATCATTCATATACTTTTTCCTTTTGTGACTGCGTCTATTCAACCTTTACTCATTTATTGTGTTTTTTGTTGACTACTATGCTCCTGGTTTACTTATTCTGGATTTAAATCCTTTATCAGGTATATGTGAGCAAATATTTTCCTCCACTTTGCATCTTACCTCCTCATTTTATTAATAGTGTCTATCCAGAGCAGCCATTTGTAATTTGATGAAGTCCGTTTATCTTTTTACTTTAGATTAGTGCTCTTTGTGACTTTTTAATAAACAGTTCCATGCCCTGTTTTTTCAAGAAGTTTTCATGTATATAGCACACATACACACACACACACACACACACACACACACACACACACACATATATATATATATATTTCTAAAAGAAAACTTGTAGCAGAAAATGCAGACTAGCTCAGCAATTGAGCACTTGCCTCACAATTGTGAGGTCTGGGGTTCATTTCCCTGCCCTGTGCAAACCAATATGCTGAACTGAAGAGAAACTGGTATCAACTGTGATAGCATGGTGGCTAAAGTTCTTGCTTCACATGCAGAAGGCCTGCAGTTCAGTTCTCACCCCTCATGACCCCATGTCCATCTGCTTGGAATGAAACCATATCACAACTAATGATTTACAACTATGGAGACTGCTCTGGGGCCATCCATCTTCTTTCTGTCTCTCTCATTTTCTCTCAAACAATAAAGTATATCTTAAAAAAATAAATATATTAGAAGAAATGTAAGATAGATACATATGTATGCGTGGACTGTTCAGAAAGTATCCATCCATGTAACCATTCTCATATTGACAATGGCTGAATATTTTCCAAACACCATGTGTACATACACACACACACACACACACACACTCACACTCACACACACACACACATGTATATATATATACATGTGTGTGTGTGTGTATACTTTAAATATATTATTTTAGACTAAATTTCCTGAGAAAAACTTCTGAGATATTTTATACACATCAAGTTTTCATTGTGGAGTACTCTTAATAATAATATATATAAAATATTAAAGGATCTCTGGAGCCTTTCAGAATTATCACAAAGTCCTAAGGGAACTTGGCCTTTGAATACCAGGACTGACCAGTTATTAGATGTATGCGGCCTCCATGGGAAGGATTCAACATTTTTTTTAAGATTTATTTTTATTATTTTTGAGAGAGAGAGGGAGGAGAGAGACAGAAAGAGACAGAGAGAAGGGGGGGGGTAGGGGGCAGAGCAGTCTCCATAGTTGTACATCATTGGTTTTTGACATAGTTTCATTCCACACAGGTGGGTGGGGGGCTGCACAGGACAAGAAAGGATTCAACATTGAGAACTGATTCTCTTTGGCCAGGAGCAATTTGCTGAAAGTAATTCAACTTTGAACCCGAGAATAACAGATCTGAACCATGGGCCATAGTTTCTATATCCTTGATCAAGGGTATTCCAGATATAGTAGTGTATCATTTGCAAATAGAGTGGATTTTACTTCTTCTTTACCAATTCCAACCTGGTTATTTATTCTGCCTAATTACACTGGTGACATATAATCATATCAAGAAAATATCCTTCAATTTTTTTTGTCTTGAGTGTATTTTTTTTTAATCAGAAATGGCTGTTGACTTTTGTCAGAATTTTTCTGCATCATGGAGATAATGAAAGTATTATATTGGTTACATCTATTAATATGGTGCATAAATATTAAAAACTCTCTAAAATTGAACCAATCTTGTATTCCTGAAATAAATTCAACTTGCTCATGATGAAGTGTTTCTCAGTAAACCAATATTAAAATCTCAACATAGAGAAGAATGTTTTTGGAGAATTTCCACAGAATAAACAACAACAAAAAAAGTGAAACAATGAAAATAAGAGGTTTATTTATGTTGCTAAGGTATTGCTTATAGTTTTAAAATAATTCATGTTATAGAGTTAAATCAAGTAGTTTTATGACAACTTTCAAATAAATCTGTGCTACTTGTCTTCAAAAATATTTACCCACCCTGCCCCCACCTACTGTAGACAGGGAGTATTATGTGTAAGAAATAAGCCAAGAGTTAACTGATTTGGAAGTGATGGAATTTAATTTTTTTTTTAATGGTATTTTTATTTTCTATTTACCCTTTATATAATGTGACGAGAATGTCACTTTATGTGTTTGGTCTTCCTCTCAAAACCCATAACTACAGTCTAATCATAAGAACAAATTCATACAACCTAATATTGAGAGACATTCTACAGTGAACTGGACCTGAGGACTCAAATTCATCCTGCAATGAACTTGAGTCCTCAAGTTTTCAAGGTCATCAAAAATAAGAAATGTTTGAGAAACTATTACAATATATAGGAACCTAAGGGGATACAATGACTAAATAAAATGTGAAATACTAGATAAGATTCTGCACCAGAAAAAGTACATTAAGGAAAAAGAACTCCAATTACAGTATGTACTTTGGGTTAATAATAATTTGTTAATACTGATTCATTAGTAGGTACAAATGCATCATATAAATGTAATTATTATTATTATTAAGGAAAGCTGCTGATTTACTTTTTATTCTTGTATATACTTAAAGACTTAATGGAATCTAAGGTCACCAAAGAGGATTATTTTTATAAGTGTAATTCTAAAAGTAGCATAGTAAGCTTATGCTTATAATAGCCATTTTGTTGTTATACTTACCCCTTTTAAGCAGTTCATATGGTTGAGTTATTATTAGATCTATTAGTTATTTTTGGAACTTGCAATGTTTTTGTTTTTTTAATAGTTGTTTTCATACACATGCTGATGACAATATAAAAATAATCTATTTAAAATATTAAAGCAAGTTACCCTTTGTTACTGCAGTGTTAAATCGCTTTGGGGTATCTTGTCCTCTTTGGCAGTCATGTCATTACTTAATACATAGAACTCTACTAGCTTCACAAGAATCAAAATCTAATTAAGGAAAAAGCAAGATAATGAGCCTGATTTTTCTTTATGTGATAGAAAAAAATACTACCATAACAAACCAAAAGCACTGTTAAAGATCTGGAGCAATTGTCTGCTCCAAAATTCCCTAAATACATCTGTCCACTGTTCTCTAAATAAACATTACCAATTATTTTGTGTGTAATATTTATAACAGCTTTATTGAGGTGAAACTGAAATACAATAAATTGCATATATTTAAAATGTGGCAAATGTGTGTGTGTGTGTGTGTGTGTGTAAAACCATTCCATCACCACAAGCAAAATAGTGAATATATTCATTGTACCAGAGCTATCTTGGTGCCATTTTGTAATCCCTCCTGCCCTTCATCGTGTCTACCATTATAGATTACATTATCTAGACTTTAATAGATATGGAATAATACAGTATATTGCCTTTTTGTTCTGGGTTTTTCATGCAGCATAATTATTTTAAGACTCAGTCATTTTGTTGTGAATAACAATAGTGCCTTCTTTTTTATTGCTGAGTAGTATTCTGTTGTATGGACATACTCTATTTGTTTTTCCATTCATCTATTGATAGATATTTGTATTGTTTCCAATTTTTGGCTAATAAGTTGGTATGAATATTGATGTCTGTATATGACCATATACTCTTTTTTTAAAAGAATTAAATAGCTTGATTATAGACTAACATATGTTTGTTTGTTTTTATTGTTAAATTCATTGGGATGACATCAGTGGGTAAAAATTACATATGTTCCAGGTGTATAATTCTACATTACATCATCTATGTATTGCAAAGTAGCATATGTTTCACTAAGCAACTACCAAACAGTTATGCAAAGTGATTGTACCATTTTTATTATCTGATATATTTATTTTTAACAATAGGTTGCATAAACCCATAAGTAATAAAGATATAAAGTAATAATAAAAAGTAGGTGGGTGATGTTTGTGCTTACTTAGTATGTTCTTGAAATTTGCATTTCTCAAAGGAACTTTATCTTAAGTTTAGTTTTCTAGGAGTTGTCAAATAACTTCAAGTAGTCAAATTAGCTTCTTGAAGCTCAGAGGGTTACTAAATTGGTGAAAAGGCTAGGACATGAGTGGTTAGAGTTCATTGTATTATATATTCAGCTATGCATTAATTACACTAAGAGAAGGACAAACTATCTGGATTTTGGAGATCTATAAAAGCACTTCTGAGCCTGAAAGTTACTTTTACATCAAATACTTACATCTCACACTTCTCATGTAACCACATTATTACTTAATCTTCTGTTTCAATCAGGGTATCTGATATAACAATTACTAGATATTACCCAGTAGAAAAATGTATATATGCTATTTTTTCTTATGTTATATTCTATGAAGGTAAATGTGGAGGAGAAATAATTATTATAAACATTTCCTAAAAAGTTTTTTTTTTAAGATTTATTTGAATGCATGGACCAGGGCCAGGAGTCAATCCTCTGTCCCCGGGGCTGCAAAGCCAGCTCTTAATCCACCACACCATCCAGCTTCCCCTAAAAAGTTTGTCCTAATTTCTTTATACCTGAATTGTTAAAGACTTACTGTGCCATGATTATAATAATGAATTCACTTTTAGAAAAGCTACAGTTTTGATCCTAATATTTACAATATTATTGCAGTTTCAAAATGTTAATCTATTTATGTTTTTTTATAATTTAAGCAGTGAGTCTTTTTTAAGATGGAGATGGCAGGCTTAGAATCTTCACATAACATTGGGGTGGTAAAACTTCACTGGCACATTGCTATAGAAGTATCTGAAATATTACTCTAATGGATAGTACCATGAACACAGCTCCTACTGTTTTTGAGGTAATATTTTTAAAATCTTACTAACAATCTAAATTTAAATGTCCCATGATGTAATAGAAATTTTATTTTTTTCTATGATTTGCATTACTCTTTGGAACATGTGTTTTTTGCTTTTGTTTTGTTTCTCTGGGGTTTTGTTGTTTGTTTGTTTTGGCTTTATTTCTTCTTTGTCCCATTGTTTATTTTTGGTCTTTTGCTATAGAGTACTTTAAGAACCTTGAAATGGAAAGAACAGCCTGAGAAAATTTGTGATAATATTTTCCTGAATCAAAAGTATCTACTTTTGTTCTCAGGTGAGCATTTTCATAAGAAATTGGGATAAAATAAAAACAAATAAATACAGATAACTTATAAAATATCTATTTCAAATAATTTAAACTCCAAATTATCCATGAAACCCTAGTAGAGTCGGTGGCACATAATTACATGGATGAATTGTATCACAGTAATAATTGTGTTGATATGTAGAGATTGATTGCAGTTTATATTTGAACACACTCTCCCTCAAAACATTCTAGGTCAATACAAGGACTTCAGTGAAGTATAATAGACTCAAAATTTATGTCATGTTTTCAATGACTATAAGAATGTCCTGGGGGTGCTGGGATGGCTCAGCAGGTTAAGCGCTCATCTTGCAGTCCTGGGGTCTGAAGATGGAATCCCAGCCCTGGCCTGTGCATACACATATGCTGAACTGGGGTGTGCCCCCAGTTCAGCTGTCACCAGGATGAGCTTTGCATATGGGAGGCCTCCGGCCTGGTTCATGCCCTGAACAGCCCCAAGCCACTTACCTGGTTCCTGCCCTGCGTGGCCCAGCACTCACTTGTGGAGTTAAACTATATAAAAAACTAATGATGTACAACTATGGAGACTTCCCTGCCCCCCATCCCCTTCTCTCTGTCTCTCTCTGTCTATCTGTCAAAAACAAAAACAAATCTTTATTTATTTACTTATTTATTTATTTATTTATTTTATTGTTTTTGACAGAGAGAGAGAGAGAGAGAGAGAGAGATACAGAGACAGAGAGAGAACTGAACTGGGGAACTCCCCAGTTCAGCACATGGGTCCACTCGGGCCGGGGCCGGGATTTGATCCTGGGTCCCCGGCGCTACAAAGTGAGTACTCAACCCACTGAGCCATCCCAGCTTCCCCCCCCCAAAACAAATCTTTAGAAAAAAATGTCAATGATCTTAGCAATAATAACATATTACTATGAAGCAGGCTGTTTGGATTTTTCTCTCTATGAACTCTTAAAATGAAAGAGCTAACTCAACACAGCATGCAAATGCTTTTCTTTACATTGCTTAATGTTATATTTACAGTCAGATATCACGTTTTCCTAAAGAAGGACCATTCCATAAGTACCATCATATCTTTGAGAATTTTCTAATTTAGTAACCTATAATCAAAAAAGAGATATAGTCTGCCCTCACCATTCCATTTTAATATCCTTCCTTTAGTCTCTTTCTTTTCCTCAGGCTAATAGCATTAGCTCTCTTTAATGATATTTCCAATAAATGTTTTTAAAAACATATCTTTCTACTGAAGATTTTCTTTGCAAAGAAGCTATATTTTTATATTTACCCACAAGTAATAGTTATTAGTTTCAGTTATTTTATTGGCATAGTGTCTATCACCAAGACAAAATCAATGTTATCTACTCTTGCTAAGACAACCAAAAATGTGACCTTCAATCAATATTTATTTCTGCTTCTCTGCACCATACTTGAAGCAAGTATTTTTAGATTTTTGATGATAGCTAAAGATTATAATATCTGAGATAATGTAAGCAGGTGAAGTGAGTCTTCTGATAATCATGGCCTATCTCTGAAAGTCACTTTCTGGACATGGTGTTTGTTTAATCAGAAACCATAAAGGATCCCAGATTTTTACCCTAACTGTAAGGTGTCTGACAAGTTTGATTGAAACAAATACACACACATACACAAACACACACATAAACTCAACACATGACCTCTGGATGAAAGAATACATACTTTACTTATGCAAAGAGCACCTTGTATCACTTCAATACTTCATTTTCTTATGAGATGACCCTTAGAGAAATAGCTGCTACCTGTAATGTATTGATTTGCACCAGAGAAGAAAAACTCTGAAATTTTGATCTTCTATGGCAGCTCTTGAAACTTCTGCCTGCTACCTTTCAGAGATATCAGGAAAGTCCTTTACTCTAAATGTAAACTCTTGTTCTCTGGGGAGGGAAGGAATAGTCTCTAGCTTTTCTTCATTAGAATAAAAGCAGATGTCACTGAGCTTTACTACTCTTAGAATGTAAGCTAATGGCTTTGATAGAGAGAAGACTGTGTTCAAATCCCCAAATGCAATACACGATTTCTAACTCCCAAGACCTGTTTATCATCCAATCTTCCTATAATTTAGATTTCTTCTTGATAAGAAAGCCATTACCGTGTTGAAACAAGAAAATATTAACAAGGTATTATATCTAGCACTCTAGATAGGGGACATACAAGAAGAACATAATAAGCTTAAAATTGAGGAGAAAAAAATACTGGAATTCAGGGAAGATCGGGCACCTCAAATTGGAAGAATCTATGTCCAGAGAAGTGGGAGCTACATGGAGAAAGAGCTCAAACAATCTTCGTCAGGGTACCATTGACTCAGTTGAGGAATATTAAGAACATAAGCTTAGAGTGACACTCTATAGAGCAAACCAAAGAACAACTAAGAAATTGTATGCTGAAGCTCACAAAGGGCTAGGAGACATTTGAGGTCGGATGAGTAAGAGAAATCTTTGTTGAACACCTGGGGTATTTAGTAGAGACTCCAGAAGAGGTAAACCATAGTAGTAAAACTAAAATAACCAGTGTAAAGTTTTTTCAGTTTGTTCAAACTTGTTCTAAGAAACTTAGTAACAAGACTCAGAAGAACTACAAGGATCTTAAATGCCTTCTAGACTAAAAATAAATAAATAACTTCAAAGAGAGACAACAAAAATAACTAAACAACATAAAACCTACAATGTGCAGCAAATAATCAAAATAACTAGACATGAGAAAATAAAGGAATATAAGATTCATAGCCAACATAAATTTGTCAATAGCAATAGACACAGAAGTGATAAACATAACTAAATTATTAAACAAAGACTTTAAAGCAACAATTATAGTTATGTTCGGATTTAAAGGAAAATATAGTAAATATAACAAGAGGAATAGGAAATAAAGAATTTCATATAATATCTAGAATTTTAAAAAGCATGGGAAAAATATTTTTATTGAGTGCTATATATGAATAGAAGAAAAAGTATATAATTGTGAAGACCAGAGAAGCTGCAGCAGCAGATCAGTAAAGTGAAACACATAGCAATAAAAACTATTATAACCGAAAAAACAAAACAAAAAACAAAAAAACAAAAGAACAAACAAATTGCTAGGGAAGAAAAGGATGCACTATTAGTGCTCTATAAAATAATATTATTATGTACACAATTGTCATAACAGTAAAAATGTCATATTAATGGAAGATATATTTTTTGACATTTAATGGAAATATAAACTCAAAATTCTCAATGGCATCCAATAAAAATAAGCATGAAGAAAAACACAAAATAGAATATTATAATCAAATTGCTATAAACCATAGAAAGTAGGAAAACATAGCCAGCCAATAGGTAAAATGCATTCATAATAAGAAAGGAAACAAAAGTAAAAATTATTTGCCAAATAAAAATATACTTTAAAAATCATAGTGAAGTGAACACATTTTCAGATAAAGAGACAGAAAAATTTTCACCAGCAGCTTTAAACTATAAAAACTTTTGATAAATTTATATGGCTGAAACAAAATGATAGCAGTGGCAAACTAAGATTAACACAAAGAGTGGAGAATGCTAGAAATTATAAGTATATATTAAAAGATATTTTCAGTTGGCATGTAATTCTATGTTGAGAGGCCTTTTTTTATTTAAAATTATTTTTAATGGCTTCTGTCTTGGTAAGACAAGAGGCACTATTATGTTTAAGGTTTTATAGTGGGAATAAAAAATTTGTACAACATTAGAAAATTAATCAATGTAATTAAGTATTTTAACAGAGCAAAAGTTATGAAAAAATATCATGCAATCCAGTGAAGAATAATATTTGGCCAAATTTAAAAGCTATCCATGATAAAGAATCTGGGGATGGTTCAAAGGGTTAAGCACTCATTTTGAAGCTCTGTGGACTGAGGATTGAGGCCTGGACCATGGCCCATGCAGACCAATATGTTGAACTGGGGTGTGCTTCCCATGCAGGAAGCCCCCAATTTGGTTCTCAACACCCGGTATGGCCCCTGGCGTGAGAGGGCATGTGTCCCATTAGGGAGGCCCCCAGCTCAGATTTAGCCCTGCAAAACCTCCAAACACCTGTGTGGAACAAACAAAACCACGTCAAAAACTGATGACATACGACTGTGGAGACCACTCTGGGCCCTCCTCCTTCTCTCAGTTTCTCTCTTTCTCTGTCTTTCTCTGTCTTTGTCAAAAACAATCAAATAAATATTTAAAAAAGAATCTCAGCAACTTATAATAAAATGTTTTCAGTTTGGTAAATGACATAAACAAACAAACAAAACCCAATGTGGTTAATATCACTCTTAATGGAGCAAGACTGAACTCCCCATCACCACTACTACCAAAACAAAATACCAGAAAGAAATAAGAATTCCTCACTTCTGTTCAATATTTCCTTAAATTTCTTCATACGTATAATTTTTTTTAATATATATATTTTTATTTATTTTTATTTTTGACAGACAGAGAGGGAGAACTGAATTGGGGGAGCTCCCAGTTCAGCATATGGTTCCACACGGGCCAGGGCTGGGACTCAATCCCCGGTCCCCGGCGATGCAAAGTGAGCACCCAACCCACTAAGCCATCCAGGCTTCCCCAATACATATAATTTTAAAAAGATAAATAAAAGTTCATGTATATGTTCACAAACTCATCCTAGGAAAACTGCTACTTACCTCCTTGCTGAATATTACTATGGTCACCTTCAAAGTACTGCCCTTGGGACATTATACACCAATGCTACCACCTTGTCCACCCTTCAAAGCAATTTTTGAACTCTTTCTGGAATGACCACCATCAGAGCCGTCTTCCTATTACTCTTGATGTTCTTGAATGTCATCAACATATCTTCTTTTCAATATTTTCTTTATCTTTGGGTCAAGAAAAAAGTCATTGGGAACCAGATCAGGTGAGTGGGGAGAGTGTGCCAATACAGTTATTTGCTTACTGGCTAAAAACCTCCTCACAGACAATGCCATGTGAGCTGGTGCATTGTCCTGATGCAAGAACCATGAGTTGCTGGTGAGTTGCCCAGGTCTTTTTCATTTGCTTCTTCATGCAGCCTTTTTAGCACTTCCAAACAGTACATTTAGATGACTATTTGTTCAGTTGCCACAAATTCATAATGAACAATCCCTCTGATATCAAAAAAGATTAGCAACATTGTTCAGATTCTTGATTTGGATTTACAGAACTTTTTTGGTTGTGGAGAATTGGCTGACTTCCATTGTGTACTTGGTCATGGAGAATTGGTTGATTTCCATTTTGCACTTGGACTCTTTGTTTTGGGGTCATATTGGTACACTCATGTTTCATCACCATTGATGATATGGCACAAAGTATCATCTTGCCTCTCCAAAAGGTCTTGGCAAACTTCACCTCATATTTGTTTTTGTTCATTTGTGAGCTCCTTCAGGACCATTTTTGCACATACATTTTCATGCCAAGATTGTCAGTTAAGATTTTTCCTAACAGCTTCTCTATCGATGTTCACTTGGTCTGCTATGCTTCTCACAGTCAGCCAGTGATTTTGACTCACAATTTGATGAATATTTGCAATGTTTTCATCAGTTTTTCTCATTACTGGCCCCCATGACCTCTCTTCATCAGTGACACTTCCTCTCCCCTTAGAAAAACATTTAATCCATTTGTACATTACTGGGGTTTTTTTTCATGGAATTATCCCCATTAACTTGGACTAAACATTTCCCTGATTTCAATTCCACTCTTGCCAGGTTTAACAAGAAATGTAATCTTCTTTTCCGTAATTGAAGGTCTGACATTCTCATTATGGCACACAAAAACACATAATAACAATAATGAATGCCACTCAGCAAGACACTGCTACATTGACACAAACATAGCTGTGAAGCATTGCTATACCAATGAAACCTTACCAAGTTGTTTGTACCATGCTGCCAACATAAGCACATGACAATAAGCTTGTGAACTTATCAGAGTCGTATTAAAACTCTCTCTACCAATATCCTTTTTCAGTGTTTTAATAATCCCCCTAAATTTTTCAGTTTTGCAAGATTCATATGCAGTTTATCTATAGTCACTCACATCAAGCATACTTGTTTAGTAAGCATTTGTTCAATCAGTCAAGACATAGCTGCAAATCAGAATAAAGCTACAGCTGTTGAAAAATATTTTCCATTTAAAAAATTGTATGACTATATAAAAACTTAATTCATAATAAAGAATTAGTATATTGATAATATATTTTTAAGTTAGTAAAAAGAACTAGATTGCTTAAACTGTTAATTTATAGGGCTTCAGCTACACTGATAAGAGAGATGAATGGAACTTCAAAACTTAACATGGGTACCCTAAATCTATTAAAAATTATTTCATAGAAGCTTTGGGTAAAGTATGTAATGAGAAAAGTAACTTGAAGTAAATTCTTAAAGCATGTTTTCAGAGAACAGGCTTGTGAAAAATTCCAAATGAATTCAAAGTCACATCTCTGACATTTTGTTTTCATAATATGTTTATCAGCTTTTTGCCTTTACAAAAAGCCAAACTCATTCTTATCAACTACATTTACTACAATGAGGAATTTCTCCCATATCAGTGTAGAAAGGAGAAAAAAGAAAGTTGAGGAAAAGGAGAATAACAATCTAGAAAGAATAAAAAGTAAAGTCATTCTGCTAAAAATGCAGAATGATCTGATACCTACAGTTTTTCTTTGTCTTTCTATTCATTTGTCAGAGTAAAATACTATCTCTTTTTAAACTAATGATTAATCTTGCCCAGGTGTTAGATATTAACTATATGCCTCCATTCCTAATACTCTATTTAAATAATGGTTTAGCATCCCATTGTGCTTATCAGTCAATTTTATGTCCCCCAAATTAATAAAAATATTAATACAGATGTATTTAACTAATACATTTCTTAATGTAAGCTGTGATTTTTTTATTCATTAATAAGCTTCCAGTTAGTTTATGTATGTGTATGTGCATATGTGTATATATGTATACACACACATACACACACACACACACATACCAAACTCAGTTTATCAAGTACGGTAGATAGAATTCCTAAGCAGTTCACAATTGCATAATTAGTCTTGCTAGCTAACCTTTGGAGACCTGACCTCTGCCTAACTACATATAATGCCTATAGATGTTTTTATTTCATTCTAAATGTTCATTGCAACATTCATTATTCACAGTGACCAACATGAAACAAATGGAAGTGTCCTTATATAAATGATTGGATAAAAATTATGTAGTACATATATACAATAAAATATTACTTAGCCATTAGAAAAAAGTGAAATATTGCCATTTGTAGCAACATGGATGGATCTTGAGATTGGCATGCTAAATAAAATAAATTGGACAGAAAAAGTCAAGAACCATATGATGTCATTTATATGTGGAATATAAAACTGAAAGAAACGAATGAACAAGACAAATAAAAATTCATAGACACACACACCAGCAGTTTAGTGGGGTAAGGGGGAAGGATATGTTAGAAGAAGGAAAAGGGGGTTCAATATATGGTCATGGAAGGAGAACTGACTCTAGGTATTGAATATGTGATGCAATGTATAAATGATGTATTATAGAGATATACACTTGAAACCTATATAATTTTTCTAACCAGTGTCACCCCAATAAGTTTAATAAGAACTTATAAAGATCTTATGGTGTAGGTATATGAATGATCTGGTACAACTAAATTACTTTAGTCAATAAGAAAACATATTTATTCAAATATGTTCAAATATTTTTCTTTAATTTTTAACAATTTTCTTAAAATAGCCTTTTCAAAAACATTAGTCATTAAAATTATATTAATCTTTTTATGGAAGGTAAAAAATATGTTCTTTTTAATGATGTGTTTAATATAAACTGCTAAACATCTCTAATTCCTTACATGCCATGAGAAATTAAGCCATGGCAGGAAAGCTTAGTGTAAAATTGAAAAATGTAAAGTAGTTACCATACATTCAACTGAAGAATCCATCCAAAGCTTGCTTTATTTCTACTTGTTTTATTTAAGCTAAAAATAATATCAAGGAAACTAGCATTCTCATCTAATTCCTTTTCTGTCTTTTCACCTGTACTTCCAAACATTGCTGAAAGCTCTCATCAGGGTGCACATGACCAAACATTGGACAGATGCCTGCCTTTTCCAAGGTGAATCACTTTTATTAAAACATATTGTGAATGGCATTTTACCCTTAAAGCCTGGCATTTTAGAGGTCAGAATAGTACTTCTCTTGCTAAAAATAATATTAGAAAATGACTCTTACTAAATAATAAAAGCCTGCCATTGTACATATAGAAAAAGGAAGTGAAATGCTTTTTATGTCAAGGATTCAATTCTCTCTTTGTGTTTTATGATCAAAATCACTAAGCACCTTAAGACATCCAATAAATGGAACAATACTTCATTGTATTGCCGCAGATTAAAAAATGTGTATCATTCTACATCACACCATCCCCAAAAATTGCTGACCACATCTCTAATTTTTCTTCTCTACAAGGACGTTAGAAACATTTTCATAATGAAGTGCAGGTATATTTTGAAGAAGATTCTTTTTTCATAAAAATAAAAAATTCGTCAGATTAAGCTAAGCAACAGAAATACAAATATAATATAAGAAAGGAGGAAAAGTGAAAAATAAAAGACTTTAGGTCAGTGATTGAGGCTGAAAATACCCTTTTATGTGAATTCATTGGTAGTAAAAATAATAATTATTATTCATTTTAGGAAGATCTTTTTTATATAACAAAAATATATCTCACTATATAAAAAGCAAAATAATGACTTTTCTATGACATGATTTTTTCTATATGAATGTACATGCACAACTTTATTTTCATACATACCTAATTCTCTAAGGTTAAGTGACTATTATGGTGAGAAGAGAAAAAGCAGGGGAGAAAACAAGGAAACAAGAAAAAATAGATTACTTTTTATTTATTTTAGATACAGCCACTAACAAGGGAAGAAATCAAGTTCAAAAACCACAGGTACTACACAGCAAACTTGATAGCAGATACGCATTTTTTGTTCACATTTTTAAATTAATTTCAGAAACATTTATTGAGCATTTGCTGCTTATAGGTTCCCATTCTTGACCCCAACAATGAAGATGAGTAAATCATGGTTCTTAATATCAAGTGTTCATGGACTAATAGGAAGATAGACTTGAAGCCAGTTAAATGTGCTAGAATATATTAGAATCAGAATATGAAAGTGCACATGGATCACAACTTGAAAAGGGAGGAAGATTATTACTTCCTCACCACATGGAGAAAAGGAGGAGGACTTCATTAAATTATAGCAGTCATCCATTAAGGTAAAGTATGAGTTGGCATTTTAAAGTATATACTTATTTATTTATTTTTGACAGAGGGGAGAGAGAGAGAGAGAGATACAGAGACAGAGAGAGAACTGAACTGGGGGAGCTCCCAGTTCAGCATATGGTTCCACACGGGCCGGGGCCGGGATTCGATCCTTGGTCCCCGGCGCTGCAAAGTGAGCGCCTAACCCACTGAGCCATCCCGGCTTCCCCTGAGTTGGCATTTTAAAGAGACTATATATTTATTGGACAGAGAATCTAATAAACTCATCTAGGCCAGAAAGCCTGTTCAAAGGAAAAGAGGTGCAACTTATGGTATTGCTGGAACATGGTGTACAAAGTGATAATTGGTAGATGACTGAAGTGAGCCAGAACATAGAAGTTACATTATGAAGTGATTAGTTATGGACACATTGTTGATAAGTGTAGGGTTTAGTGAATTATTTACAGAACGCTATTCTTATAACATACAAGTCAGCACTATGAAGGTTAAATTTTTTATTTACAATAGAATTGCTAAAACTTATTTGAGGACAAAAGCAAAGTGAACACTAATCTACAATCTTTCTAACAAAGCATTTCTAGTATCTTTTAATCACTGAGAATAGCATTTAACCATATATTGTAAACTAACTTTTCTCTAAGACAAAGGTGCAACTGTTAATACAACAATAAGTTGCACTTTCTAATTGAAGTTTAACTGTATTCCAGAAGAATTGTTTGATTTGGAATAGTTGAGTTAAACATTCTATAATTAGTTAATATAAACATTAACCTTTATTTTTAGCTGCTTTAGAATTATGAATTTTAGGTGCTCTGTTTTATTTCATTTTTTAAATCTATCTCATTTATATTTTTGCTTAATAAATTGAGTGATTTCTTTTTTTTTTCTTTTTGTAGGTTTTTATGGTATAAAGTGTTTGTGTCATATTTACATATATCTAATAGGAGATAATTATTTTCTAGTTTATGCCCACCATTGTCGTGGGCATAAAATACCAATGAAGTTAGTTTTTAAAGTTTCTGGGGGATATATTCTTTGCTTTAGAGAAGATTACTATACATAAAAACTAAGCAATAAGCAAATGCCAGGCTACCTGGTTCTGTTAGCACAATAATGTGACATGTGTAACAGTGGAGGAGAAGCCAAGAAGAGGAGAGAGGACTTCTCAATTTAATTGCAAAAATAATAAATTAAAGTACTTATTAAAAAAGTAGCAACTAAGTTTTATCTCATTGAAATTTTAAAAATTGTTGTTAGAGGTTGTCTGTAACATATAGAGTAAGTGTTACTGGCACAGGAGTTTTTCCTCCTTCTCTCAGGTTAGAAACCAAGAGAATGGGCAAAACAAGTCACAGAGAGAAAGGTTTATTAACAATAGTTGAGTACCAATATTCTGTTCATTTCATTTTCTTTCCATATGTGAAATTTTTTGAAAATTCAAAAGTATTTAAAAACCAAAGAATAGCTCATCCTGTATAAATGTGATTCTCATAACGTATTAAAAAGAAGGCTACAATTTTCACAACCACACCCACCATTCCAGGAGAGCCCATCAAAACAATTAAGGGGAAAGATTATTATTTGAAAAAGGAGATTTATATGAATACCTCAAACTCATTAAAGATAAGAATAATAATCATATTCATCTTATTTTAAAACTTTCAAATAATGTTTAACAAGTGTAAGTGCTTTTTATATTTATTTAACAATGCTGAGAAACTATTTTTATCTAAAACCTTTTTTTCCTAAGTCTTGCTCATATTAGTAAATTCTATAGCTTGTTACAAGACTAGTGAAATAACTTCCTATCTTCCAGTCTTGCTGTGTCTTCCTTCTAAATTGAACCTTACAACAGTGACCAATGAAAACTGATCAAATTATTCCCATGATTAAATACATTGTACAGTCCTGATGAAACTGAATAAAATACTGATATCCTTCAATGATGTGTAGTTATTATTTATAGGTTCCAAATCTATCACTACTGTTCACACTCAAGATTCACTGCTTCTGATCATTTCTAGAACACATCAAATTCTTCCAGCTTTGCTAAAAGTGTATTTTTAAAAATAGGCTCCTTGGGATGCTGGGATAGCTCAGCAGTTGAGCACTTGACTTACAGTCTTGACAACCAGGCTGTGATTTCCAGTGCAAATCCGTATGGTGACCTGTGGCACAACTGGTAACACCAAGATGGCTTGGTAGTGCAGGTTTTCATCTCCCATACAGGAGGCCCCCAGTTCAGTTCCTGCCCTGTGAGGCCCCACATCCACCTGTGTAGAATGAAACCAAGTCACACTAATGATGTCCAATTATGGAGACTGCTCTGGGCCCTCCCCTCTTTCTCGCTCTCTTTCTCTACCCTTCTTCCTCTTTCTTTCTTTCTCTTCTTCTCTCTCACCTTCTCTCAAAAGAATAAAATGAATCTTTTTAAAAAAAGGCTCATAACCCATATGTATCCTGTTTAGATAAACAAAACCCCAAAACAAGAATCTGTATCTCTTAGTACCCATAACATCCTTTAAGTCAATATTTCCCACACAATGTAATCCAGCAATAATTCTTTTATTTTACTTTAAGCCATTTTCTAAGATGTATTATTAATTTTCAAGAAACTTTAAAGAGGTAAAATCTTAGAAAAAATATAATTTGTTATACTATCAGCTACTAAATGATATTTTAGTTTGTCAATGAATAAAATTGTCTTATTTATTCTGCTATAAATTTCAGATCTGAGTTTGAGCAAAAAAACAGTCATTTTCAGTATGAGATAAAGCCCATGAAACTGAATAAATTGCTCTTTTCTATATTTTTTTATCATATATTTTCTAAAATGGTTTTAAGTACTCTGCAAAGATTGTAAGCAGTTATAGACAAAGTTCTGGGATTAGTTTAATTGCCACAAAACATGTTTATTTAATAGTAGTCTGGTTTTTTTTTAGATTTATTTTTATTATTTTTGACAGAGAGAGAGACAGAGAGAAGTGGGAGGGCCCAAAGCAGTCTGCATAGTTGCACATTATTAGTTTTCTACATAGTTTTATTCCACAAGTGAGTATGGGTTACACAGGGCAGAAACTGAGTCAGAGGCCTCCCACATAGGAAGCTTACCCCAGTAAGCCTGGGGGCACACCCTATTCAGCATATGGATCCACAAGGTCCGGGATTGGAATTCGATCCTTGGACCCTGGGGCTGCAAGGTGAGTACTCAACCTGCTGAGCCATCCTGGCATCCTGGTTTTTTTTAATTGTTCATACACTTGAATGCTTTTTTCTTCTTTTTTTTTTTTCCTAAGAAAAGTGCACTTACCTCAATAAAATTACTGACAACATTGTCCATGTGCAGTAAAATACTGAATTTGCATGCTTTCTAAATTGCTTAATCTCATAGGTAACACATTAAAAGTTTGTTCATAACTGGATCCTGAGTAAGATATTACTTTTCTGTTTAAAACATTTGTCATGAATATGAAAGTAGTTTAATGATAATCATCATAATTATTAGCTTTATATACAGTAATTGAATTATAATTAAACTTGTTTTATTAAGTTGTTGAGATTTTTGAAAAAATTGTGAGTGTAACACCATAGCATAATTATTACAGAGCTGAAGTGAAAAGCCATGCTTTTGAAGTTAATGTAGTTAACATAAATAGTAACACAGAATGAGGGGACAGAAGACACAGTGAGGTGTATCTATTTAGTCACATAAAAATAAAAGGTTTAAAAAATACGTTTTGTATAATTAACTGCTTCAATTTGAGTAAAAATAATTGGATCGAAGATGACAATTCATTATTCCTCTATAGGTAAAGTAGAACTAGAACACATAATAAAGGGTATCATAATTCTAGTTAAAGAATGGACTTTGGAATCATGTAGACTTGGTTTGGAATCCTGGGTGAGCATTATTTGCTCTATGACCTTAAGAAAAGTATTTATTATTTTTAAGCTTTGGTATGGTCATCTAAAAAATGGAGAAAACAGAGCTACCTTATTGAATGGTATTAGAGCTATTGAAGAAAATGCATGTAAAATAATTTATATATTTAGTAAAAATATGTACTGAACTCTCAATAAATGGTAGCTATCCTATTGTTGTGGCTAACTAAATATAATTATGTCCTCTAGTAAATCTTCCTAAGGTAGATGTGATATTGTGTCCAACAGAGCAAAGAATAAATCACAAAGTTGTGATTTTACCAGGGTGAAATTCATTTAAATCCTGGAAAAATGTTGCAAAATATATTTTAACAGGTTCATTTATATTTCCACTGAAAGGAATACACATCCACACATAAATCAGAATAAGAAATAACATAAAGAAACAGCCACAGGCATCTGTAACAAAATTATCACCTCACATGCACTTTTGTTCCCAGAATGGATATGCAATCTAGAAAAAAAATCTGAGCCATAATTGTGGAAGAGTCACATGTTCATGGCAAAGGATGGAAAAGTGATGTGAAGATGAAGGATAAGTACAAAAGCAACAAGAAAATGATGTTTATTGTGTGAAATTAATAAACTAAAAATGTGAAAATAATATAATGCTAATCATAAAAAGTGTACTATTTATTGACTAAATATACATGGCAATTTAAGGTTGTATTTGATAGCTACTAGACCTGAAAGAATTTTACATGGGAGTTAGGAAAATGGAGTAACCAAGATAGGCTAAGTGAATGATGGCTTAGAATACTATGATATACTGATCACATGAATATTTATTTATACAGAGGCTGAAAAAATAATTACGAAGAAAATTAAATTATAAGATATTTGTTAAAATGTTAAGCACAAAGAAACAGGATTAAAATTTTGTGTGTAGTATCCATGTAAATCTTTTGTGTTTTACTAATATTTGAGAGGATCTATATGAGTATATTATTAGGAAAGATGTTTTTCTTTTCAAAATTGCATTTAATGTTTTTGTTAATATTGTTACAATTAATACAATTTAGGAAAAAGAAAACAGGAAAAAACATGTACAAGTTTTCATTCTGTATTTTTTTTCCCTTTTATCAAGGACTATTTCAACTATTATTTAAAAGAAAGACCAACAAGTAAGGTAAAAATTTATCAAACATTATTACCCTCTACCCTGTCTATTATGAAAGTGATTTTGACCTTCAATAATTGTGAACTTTATAAGCACATAGACCATACAGCTTAATGACAAGAATGCGGATCTAGATCTAGACTTCTAATGTTTAATGCTGGCTACTGTGATCTTGGGCAATTTAATTAACTCATATACAGAGTCTGATAATGGAACCTACTTCATAAACTTGGTAGAAGAATAAATGAGTTATTGTATGTAAGTCATTTAGTGTCTCCAAGATAGAAAGTGCAATAGGTATTAACTGATACTTGAAGTGTTTTTTAATTATGTCAGTGACATAATATAATATTTAAACACTGCTCTAGACCCCTTTCAGTAGAAATATGAATTTCTAAGAAAGTATTAGTATTAAAACAGAGAAATAAAAAATCTGTTAAGTTAATGCATTAAGAGACAATGACGTTTATACTCACAGAGATTCAATATTTTTTGTTCTACTAAAAAAACTTAAGTTGAAATAATTTAAGACTGATTTTTGTTTGGAAGGATGTCCCAATTCTGTATGTGTACCAATAATTAGCCCATTAAACTAAGAAACATACTTTGCTCAAGAATTTTTTAATATACTTTTATTTATTTCTTTATTTTTGACAGAGAGAGAGAGATACAGAGACAGAGAGAGAACTGAACCAGGGGAGCTCCCAGCTCAGCACATGGTTTTGCACGGGCCAGGGCCGGGCCAGGGCCAGGGCCAGGGCTGGGACTCGATCTCTGGTCCCCAGCACTACAAAGTGAGCACTTAACCCACTGAGCCATCACAGCTTCCCCACAAGAATTTTTAAATTGAGTACTTTCATATTCCTACCAAACATCTCATTGAAAATCAATGAACTGATACATCTGCCACAAATCTCTGAAATTGTAAATGCCTTCAAAAACAGATTTATTGTTCTAATGTTGCTATTTTTGTTCTTCTAAAACTTGTGAAATACAAAAATGATAGTGTTTCTAAACACCATAATCAGTTTCAGAGCATTGTATATCACGAAGAGGTGATTCTGCATAGGGTGAAAAATATTTACCTAAAGAGATACCATAGATTGGAAATTTGAGTGAAATACCTGACTCCTTTTTTTGTTTGTTTTTAATATTTGAATTCTTAGTATATTAAATACTTCCAGTACGTATAACATTTATAACATAAGAAAGATATAAATTTTACCTTCCATGAGTGTGCTCTAGAAAATATTTTTTAAAACCGTAACTCTAAATCTTGGAGCAATTATTGTATAGATGTGCCACATTTTACAAACCAATTTACAGGCTCCAGAAAAGAGAAATAAAAATGTTATCCAAGATGATCTCAACATTTATTTCTCTCAGTTTAATTAAGTTTTAGATAGGTTTCTTCTTCCTGGCTAGAGATTCCTGACCTTCCTTTTCTTAGAGCATTTACTTCAGAAAAAGTTGTCATAAATTCTTTACTTTTCCCTTTGACATGTAAATTTCCTCCCAACCTCTTGTTTATTTTTCAATTTAGGAATGTCTTTCTCAAAGACCTGTGAGCCATCTCTTTGAAATATTTTAAAAAATAAAAAATAAAATCAAGAAAGTATCCTATCTTCCATTCTATTGAAAGCTGGGAGCCTAACTCCTAGAAGCAAGCACAAATGGCCTAATAATATTGACTATCCTTCTCTCTAACGTCCTCCAATAATTTTTCTCTAGGTCATACTGATGTAGGAATCGCGGTGCGTACCACGGTGTTCGTGGTCTCACCCATTTGAGGAGTGAGGACGTGGACTCATGAAGAAAGATTAAGCAACAGAGGTTTAATTGAAAGGAAAGACAAAGCTCTCTAATTAGAGGGAGACCCAAAATGGAACGCCCACAACTAAGGCTAACGTTACTCTTTATATATGGTTTGTCTACATACCTAAATTCAGGTACCAGGTGCCTACATATTAATCTTTGTCTTGGGTGATATGCTCTGTTGTCTAGGCTCAAAGGCATTTGAAACAAACTAGGAGACATTCACTAGGACATAAATCCATTTCACCTGAGTTGCTGCAACATAGAAACCCTGGTATGGACTATCTTGTTTCAGTCCATACCCAATTGCCTGACTACTTGTACATTTTATTCCTACATATGATTGGTACAACTAGCAAGGCCTCCCCTAACTGCCTACCTGTTCACTAATTATCCTGACTCAATACTAGCATATAAAAACTCTATTGTTTCGGTAGAGTTGAGTTCAATCTCTCTCCCCTATGAAAAAAAAATTGAATAAAGTCTTTCTTTATTGTCCAAGTTGGCTAATACAATTTGTCTTTGATATTTGTTGGTTCATTTTGTTTGTTTGTTTGTTTGTTGGATATTTTATTTAAAGCAACATTTCACTGATGTCCAGTGTAATCAAATCCCAATATAAAAACTGAAGGGACGTCTAATGTCTCTTCATTGTATTTCACTGGATTTTGGATGCATGCCTGTTATTTTTCCTTGATAAAAATCGTAAAATATGTCACCCAGGTCAGCTTATCTTGTACAAAAATTGTTTTCATGATTCAAATGAAAAAAATGTGCCTTTTGTAACATATTCCCAAATAATTTAACATAGATTAATTGAATGCTTCTTTGGAAAGTAGCCTCATAGGCAAAGCCCTAATTATCAAAGACTACATATATAATACCTGTTAGACTTGCAACAATTTTTTGTTATTTTCAAGTAAGACTTCGCTTTAGGGAACAAAAAAATATATATATTATTTTTAAAGCAAGAAAACCATCACACGCACGCACGCACACACACACACACACACACACAGAGTAGACTTTTACAACTATTCTGTTGTTGTAAGTTGATTTTTTATGTTAACTATCATTAGATGTGGGAAAAAATATGCACAAAGTTTTATTATAGCCAGAGCCTATTCAGAAATACAGTCTGTCAAAAATGATAAATGCTTAGAGAGATATACTAAAGAGCAATTAAGGATAATTGACACCTCATTGTCCTTGAAATATATCTTTTCTGAAGAGTTAAGTAGCACAATACATTGAAATTTTTACTTGGCAAAAAGGTAAAATTTACACAGGAAATGTGTAACACTTGGCTAAATTTCTAAATATTGCTTATAACGTTGAATAATTACAAGAGGGGGAAAAAAAAACAAAAACAGTTGAATTTGCGTGAATAAAGCCTTTAGTAGAGACCAGTCAATTTAAGGAACAGCCTAGAGGAATTTTGTACAGCAATTTGGGGCAGAGAAGGCAACATATTCATCTTCGATCTCTTATATTGACTTGTTCTACTCTAGATTTGTGTCATTTTTAGCATGATTGCTCACAAACGTTTCAAATGTTACTCCCTGTATATAAATAAATAATTATCTTATTCATTAGTCACTTAGCATTAAAACAAACAAACAAAAACCAGGGAAGCCAGGATGGCTCAGTGGGTTGAGCACTCACTTTGCAGTCCCAGGAACTGAGGATCAAGTCCCTGCCTCAGCCCATGAGGACCCATATGCTAAGCTGGGGGTATGGCCCCAGTTGAGTTCTTGCAAGGGTGAGCACCCCATGTGGGAGGCCCTTGATTTGGTCCCCCAGCTCAAGGAGGCATGCCTTCCATGCATGTGGCCCCCAGCCCGGTTCTCACGCTGTGAGGCCTCCACCCACCTGTGTGGAATAAAACCATGTCAAAACCTGATGATGTGCCCCCCAGCCCGGTTCTCACGCTGTGAGGCCTCCACCCACCTGTGTGGAATAAAACCATGTCAAAACCTGATGATGTGCCAATGCCTTCATCTATGCACTTAATAGTTTCGGATCTTATGTGAAGGTCCTTAATCCACTTTGAGTTAAGTTTGCTTTATGGTGACAGTTCACAGTCCAGATTCATTCTTTTGCATGTGGTTTTCCAACTTTCCCAGCTCCATTTACTGAAGAGGCTTTCTTTTCCCCATTTTATATTTTTTGCTCCTTTGTCAAAGATTATCTGTCTGTATATTTGTGGGTTTATTTCTGGGTTTTTTATTCTGCTCCTTTGGTCTGTGTGGCTGTTTTTCTGCCAATACCAAGCTGTTTTGATTATTGACTCTTTGTAGTAGACTGAAGTCAGGGAGTGTTATGCCTTCAGACTTATTTTTATTTTATTTTATTTTTGGAGGATTGCTTTGGAAATTCAGGGCCTTCTGTGGTTCCATATGAATCTGATAATTTTTTAAATCTATTTCTTGAAAGAATGTCTGAGGGATTTTGATGGGAATTGCATTAAATCTGTATATTGCTTTGGGTAATATGGCCATTTTAACTATGTTGATTCTTCTAATCCATGAACATGGAATATCCATTCATTTCTTTGTATCTTCTTCAATTTCTTTTAATAGTATCTTATAGCTTTCTGTGCATAAGTACTTCACGTTTTTTGTTAAGTTTATTCCTAAGTATTTTATTTTTGTTTTGATCACAAACGTATCATTTTTCTTATTTCTTTTTCTGAAGTTTTATTGTTTGTGTATAAAAAAGCTGTGGATTTTTGTACATTGAACATTGGAGTATGTATATCTTTGCGGATTAAGGTTTTCAGGTTTTTTTTGGGAGCGGAATTGTGGGGTCATATGGCAATTCCATTTCTAGTTTTTTGAGGAATCTCCACACTGCCTTCCACAGTGGTTATACCAATTTACATTCCCACCAACAGTGTATAAGGGTTCCTTTTTGTCCACAGCCTTTCCAGCACGTGTTATTCCTTGTCTTGTTGATTATAGTCATTCTAACAGGTGTGAGGTGGTATCTCATTGTGGTTTTAATTTGCATTTCCCTAATTGCTAGTGATGTAGAGCATTTTTTCGTGTATCTGTTGGCCATATGCCTCCAGGAGAGAAGTGCCTATTTAGGTCTTCTGCCCATTTTTTAATTGGATCGATTGTTTGTTTGTTTTTTTTGAGTTGTATAAGTTCTTTATATATTTTAGATATTAGCCCCTTATTAGAGGCATTGTTTGCAAATATTTTCTCCCACTTAGTTGGTTTCCTTTGTATTTTGTTGACAGTGTTTTTTGCTGTGTAGAAGCTTGTTAGTTTGATACAGTCCCATTCATGTATTTTTGCTTTTACTTCCCTTGCCTTTGGAAAGTGAGATGATTCTGGGTGGTGAGCACATAATGCGATGTATAGACAATGTAATGTAGAATTGTACACCTGGAAACAATGTAACTGATATCAATTAATGTTACCCCAATAAATTTAACAACAAAAAAAACCTGATGATGTACAGCTGTGAAGACTATCTGGGTCCTCCCCCTCTTCTCTGTCTCTCTCTGTCTCTGTAAAAAACAATAAAATAAATTTAAAAAAAAGAAACTAGTGGGAAATTAAGCTTTGACAAGAATTAGTGGGCTGGAATAATATCATCAATTAGTTTCAACAATCGAGTACAGCAGGCACTCATTGGCAAGACTTATGGGTTTTATAAACCTTCAGTGACCAAACACAACTTCTCTCATAGGATTACCATCTTGCTGTTCTTGCTCATTTCTGATTATTGTAGGTATCACTAAAACAAAGCTCCAAGTTAGGGAATAAAGGAGTTATTATTTAGTAAACACTAGTGTCAAAATCACATTTGTTGCTTAGTCAGAATATAAATAAACAGCCTCCACTAAGACCACTGATTAATGAATCAAGTAAAATTATTGTTATCTTGGAAGAAATAGAGCAACATTCGAGTATACACATTAAAATAATTTTATAATAGGAGTTGGGAGCTTGAGAGCATGGTTACAACAGTTCCTAGTGTTGATATATTTGGGGGAATATCAGCCAGATAAAAAACAAGTGGGAGGGGGTGAGGAATCTTTTAATACATGGAAAAACAAGATAAGTTAAGGTTATAAGGAATGGGCTCACAAAGTAAGCTCACATTGAGACTAAGAACAATATCCCTACTTCTATATTTAACCAGGCATTCCTTTTCCTTGATGTTCCCTCATAGCTTACTATCCTCCCCACATTTGTTTTAGTTGTCCTCCCTCCTACCCCCCATTTTTCAAAAGAGCTAGAGGGAAATAGAACTTATGTAGGAGAATTTCCTGTTATGAAAAATTAGAAGTACTTAAGAAATTCAAACAAATGTTAATGCAACATTATTAGGATATTGAACCAATGGCATTTGTTTTCACAAATTTGTACAAAATTTAATTTTAAAATTGATATCAATTCTAAATTGTAAGTATGGATATAATAATACCTGCAAGATAAGTCAGATATGTTCACTAATGTATACACTTCTATTTTTGTTTTTCACATATTTTTCTCTCCCTGCTACACCCATTCTCTTTTTCTTACACTTAAAAATGATAAAAATGGAAAGATGAAAACAATATTATCTATCATGACAGGCATCTGAAGCTAGTACTCTAGACCAGTGGGTAAAACAGCTAGTAGGATAGTGAAGGAATAAATAACACAATTCTGAGTTGACAAATCTACAGGGAGTCAAAAAAATAAAAGGTAAAGTAGGGAATTTGAACACACTTCTGTGCTATAATATACACTCATCAGGTATTTCTCCAATTATGCTCAATAATACTGAGAAAATGGTTAGTTTTGAGGAAATCATAAAAGGAGAATTAGCACAACTTAAAGCGGACAGCTAACTAAACCAATCTTTTCTTGTTGAAAATCTTCAGTAGCTATTTCATCAAATTATAGATCAACTGACAGATATTATCTCAAAACGTTTGGTTTTAACTACTGCAGCAAAGAGCAATCAAATTTAGGATTGGCTGAACTTCAAGTAGAGATTTGAGTAATTGTAAAAAAAAAAAATAAGTGAATTTAATATTAAAGTTTAATGTCTATGACAGAACATGGAAAATGTACTTTTGTTCATGGATTGAGAAAAAAACTGAAGGAAATGATTTGGAAGTTCTCTCTTTCCATATAGATCTGGATGTATCAAAAGAGGAAGAATTTTATAATTTCTATAGAGAGAGAAGTGTTTGACACATATATAAAGGGTATATCTAACGATTAGTAGTATTTAGAGTGTGGCAGTTTTTTATCAAACATTTTTTAAAGGTCCTTGTAACAAACTTTCAAGGACAAAACACTAAAAAAAAAAAAAGGACTCCTGTAATATCAAAATAAAAATTTTATATTTTGAAGAGGATTTTTTTTTTTTTTGGAATTCCTGGAAGAGATGGAGACCCACCTTTATGTGGAATAAATAGATCTGTCACCATGCCTACTTCCACCCTTACAGTCCCTTCCTGTAGAAGTCTGTTTCAGTCCCCAGCCCCGACCTCAGAAAATACTTCCCATCTTCAAAGATCATCAGGTTTATTGACTTAGGGTATGACTTGATCATGATGTTTTTTTATAATCTCCTAACATAATTGTGATGTGCAGGTCAGGTTGAAAACCCCTGGAGTAGAGAGCTGGGGTTGTACTGTTTTCAGCAAGAGAAGTATAAGTACTGGTGGCAAGTGATTATTTGAAGATGCATTGTATTTTTCCATCTCCAATTTCAATGCCCACAACAGATCCTAATGTTTACCATGTTTTTATAAAAGACAGTTAGATAATGAGTCCTTATCACATTCAGAGAGCTTCTACTATCAAAAAACAAATTTAATATTATCCTACAAAATTTGTGATTAATTTAAAGATTGGGTTCTATCGAGAAAATTGAGATTATACTTATATTGAATAATGTAAATGATTAAAAATGACTTTAAATACTATTTGTAAAGATGTTGCACTTTTAAGGATTTAATAAGAATGTAATGTATAATTTGATATCTTAGATTGACCATGCAATAGCTATACATCAAATTTATAATTGGTTAGATAATAGATATTGTACAAATTTTCAATAACCCATTCATCTAAATAAGTAATTTAAATTTATATTCTTTAAAACCATGAACCTTATAGGGAATATAGTCAATAATATTTTAATAACTATATATGGTGCCAGATGCGTACTAACCTTATCATGGTGATCTCTTCATAAGGCATATAAATGTCTAATCACTGTGTTTTATACCCATACCTAATAAAATATTTTATGGCAATTATAATTTTAAAATAAATAAACTTTTTTATTTATTTATTTATTGTTTGTTTGTTTGTTTTTGACAGACAGAGAGAGAGAGAGAGAGAGAGAGAGATACAGAGACAGAGAGAGAACTGAACTGGGGGCACTCCCCAGTTCAGCACATGGGTTCGCACGGGCTGGGGCCGGGATTCGATCCTCGGTCCCCGGCGCTGCAAAGTGAGTGCTTAACCCACTGAGCCATCCCAGCTTCCCCTAAACTCTTTATATAAAAAGTAAACCATTAATAACTCCTTTCTAACTAAAAAAGAATTTGCAAGCAATTTAGACTAATTTCTAGAACATTTTAATATATAAACATTTATGTAGGTATGTATATATATATATATTTTTTTTTTTTTTCCAGTTTTTGGTAACATGTTTTTTAATAAGGAACTGAAAAATAATAAAGTATTTCTTTTATAGTAGCAGGCACAAAATGATGTTTATACTAAATTACAGATAGGACACATATGTTACCAATATCAATGATTTTATAATATGATGATATTATTAAATAATGTATTAATAATATTATCAATATTAATTTTTTCAGTGAAGAATAATATTTATTTTATGCTAGATTCTTATGATTAACATATGAACTTTATCAGTATTAGTAAAATTTTTAAAATGCATTTTTTTTTTAAGATTTATTTTATTGCTTGAGAGAAGGTGAGAGAAAGAGAAAGAGAGAAGGAGGAGAACCCAGAGCAGCCCCCACACCTGCACATCATTAGTTGTGAAATAGCTTCATTGCACATAGGTGGATGTGGGGCCACATAGGGCAAGAACAGAACCGGGCGCCAGCAGCTACCAGATGTGCTGCAGCTTAGCATATGGGTCCGGGCTGGGACTTGATCCCCAGACCTCATGATTGCAAAGCAAGCTCTCAACCTGCTGAGCTATCCCAGTATCCCTAAAATGTTTTTTATTTATTGTGCTCAGAGTTTGCTTAATAAGCATGATTAACTGTGTCACAAATTAAATATTCCTTGTGATATGACATCTTTTTCCGTGAGACTTATTATTTTTCCAACTATTTTAGTGAGGGTCCCAATGGGAAACAAACTTGTTCCTCCATTTCAGAGATGAATAAAATGATCTCAAAGCATTTGTTATTCTAGGCCATTTTAAGTAGCAAAAATATATATTAGTAAGCACTCTAGACACAATTTAGATGCATAGTGAATATCTTGACCATTAATATGAAGCATAATTATATGGTAAGGAAAAATAGTGTTAATATTAACTTTGTGCAGACTTGATGTGCATTACTGAGAAAAATAAGTAAAACAATACCAATTACAGTGGTTTGCACAAAGTATAAACTCAATAAACACTCATTAAATAAAATGAATTAATAAACTACAGAAATTATTAGATGATGTGAGAAAAGTATGTGGCTTTAAACCACTTAATTGAAATAGTATCCAACAATTTACTTTTAAATCATATTTTAACTATTATGAACATTCAATACATGTTTTGATGTGATCATTCTCCTAGAATATTTTTTATAAGTCTGGAAAAAAATAAACAGATTCAGAAATAGGATTTCCTACATGTCTTAGGCAGTTCAGGCTACTATAACAAGGTACCATAGACTTTGCAGTTTATAAGCAACAGAAATTCATTGTTAACTTTTCTGGGGCTTGATGTTCTAGGCCAGCATGGTCAGGTTCTGGTGAGACCCCTCTCCTGCAGTGTAGATTTCTATCTGCTGGTGGTATTCTCACATAATAGCAAGATGGTGACAGAGCACTCTGAGGTTTCTTCTATTAGGGCAGGGGTGTCAAACTGGTGGCCCGCGGACCATATGCGGCCCCCAACGTAATTTTTTGTGGCCCATGATGCTCTGAAATAAAATGAAAATAGAAAAAATTGTTACGAAGAAAATAGCGCTTAGGGGAGATCGAGGCAATACCATACACACAATTCCCTCGTTAATCCTTTAACTACTGAAGACGAGTATACACATGGCCCAGTGCCTTTCCTGGGGGCCTGTGGGCATATATCAACGCGCTGACTCAGTTCTGGCGACATTTGTAAATGTGATGTGGCCCTCGTGAAGCTTGCCTGTTGCACCAAATGGCCCGTGTTTTAATTGAGTTTGACACCACTGTATTAGGGTATTAATGCTATTCATAGTTGTTACACCTATCATTCAGAAACAATCAAAGTGTCATTTAAGGGAAGAAGAAAATAATTATATATCACTTATAATTCCATATTTATTTTGACAAAAAAGTAGAAAGATACCCAATAGGATTCACTGAACAAGGAGAAATTTTATTATACATCATGAAGAATGTTTTCTACATCTTGATATTTAGAAACAGTTAAACATTTTCTATGTGAAGCTTTTATTAGTACTAAATAATAATACAGTAGATGTTATTTTTTGGCCAGTTGCTCGAGTGCCATTTAAGGAAGAATTTGAGTTTATTCAGCACCTACCAATCCCCACAGGTGCCAGTTAACTGAGAGTCTACTGTATTTAATAAAAATAAAAATGTTGTTTTCTTATTAAAAATAGTATTGTCACCACAAAATTTAGAGGAGAATATTCTGGATAAGAGAATGTTTCTTAGGCTAACTTCTCAGAAGAAGCAGCACTCTAGACAAGGGCTTGTATGCAAGTAGACAGTTTATTTTAGAAAGTGATCTTAAGAAACAATAATGAGAGACTCAGAAACAAAACACGAGAGGTTGAGAAGCCAATATAAACTTATGTTTGTTAGGCTGCTTGCTTATGTGGACAACCACATCTAAATTCTGTTGGCTACCTTGGGGTCTTTTACATAATGCATCGCAGTTTTGTGCCCTTTAAAAGAGAAAGGTTAACTGTCTCTCTCTCTCTCTCTCTCTCTCTCTCTCTCTCTCTCTCTCTCTGTGTGTGTGTGTGTGTGTGTATATATATATATATATATATATATATATATATATATATATATATATATATATATATATATATATATATATATGCAGACTCTTCTCATTAATGTCTTAGGATGTTTAATCCTTGCAATTTCAGCTTTGTGCCATAATCAGAATGACAGAACTAATACCTGTGGGAGACCCATGTTCCCCGTAAAGCCCTGGGGTAGAAAGCAAGAGATGTAAAGTTCAGCCCAGGTGAAATGGTATGAGGTTACATCTGAGGCAGCTGATCGCCACAGCAACCATAAGAACTACAGTTAAGTGAAGGTAGAGGGTGTGTGATAGAGTACTAGATACGTCCTCTACAGAAAGCAAACTTTTTTCCTAGGCGATAATATATATATATATATATATATATATATATATATTTTTTTTTTTTTTTCTTTT
>PVKE010002262.1:51856-85417 GCA_004027555.1 Craseonycteris thonglongyai
AAAAAATAAAATAAAAAGTTTAGGTACAATGTGATAAATCTGATCAATTCTTTTGAACAATTTGATTATTTTTACATCAGTATATGTACAAATACATATGAATTGAATTTTACTCTCTCATTTGAGTTTCAAAATTTTGTTAGACATGCTCCTTTTTTCATTTGTTGGTTGGTTGTGTTTTTATCAGATGTATCAGCCAATAGAAATTTGAGGTTCCTGAAGATACAAGAATACAAATATCATGCTGTTTTTAGTATTTGTAAGTATTATGGAAATCTTTTATCTTTCAGTGGTCATTTATATTTATCTCTTTATAGCTTAAGAGAGATTTATGCTTATTAAGGTTTTTGTGATATAGGATTCGGGTAACTAAAATTGTGAATGAGGTAGAATTTTTCTGTGTCCTATCCCTCCTATAGAAAATGAGAAAGTACATCCTCCAAACTGAGACATTCCTCACTTTTTCAGTTTCCAACCCGTACTGTGGCTTTCAGTTAATTTTCACTCAGTGTTCATGTATCAAAGTCTAAAGTGTTTCCTTTTCTGACTACTGAGTATTAGTGAACTCTGTTTGCACTCTTCCAAGATGATCTTAACAGGGGCAACAATTTAACAATCTGTTCACCCTCAAAGACATACAGTCCTTCATATAAACCTTGCCATGACTAGGTAGGTTACTGATGCTATTTGTGATCCAGTGTGGTCTGTTTATTCCCTACAAGAGCCTTATGTTCCTGCTCCTCCCTACTTGACAATAGTTTAACTTTGATAATATTTTACCTATTCCTATTCAAACCTGATTGAGTTCCTTATTTTACGTGAATAACGAACACAAAAGTAAGACCTATAACTGCTTAAATAAAAGTTGTAATAGTTTAAACAGAAAACAAAACAAAACAAAACAAAACAGCAGTTATACTCTGTACACCAGCTTGTCAGTAAAGATAAGCTCCAGCTGCAAGCTCAACACAGTATCAATATCCTCCAGGACTTTGTTTCTTTTTTATTTGTTACCACAATAGTCATCACAGAACCAGCATTGCCTCAACAATGCAGCAAAGAAAAAATCAAAGTCCAGAGTGCTAACCATGACTCCATGGGGCCACTCGTATAAAAAAAAAAAAAAAAAAAAAAAAATCAGAAGCTGTTCTGCTCTTCTTTAGTGTGACAGAATATGCATCAACAGTCTCACTTTCTGGTGACTATGGCCAGTTTCTTTGTTCATTCTCAACTGTATATATATACCAATAAATTTAACAATTAAAAAATAAGTGATAGATAAATGATAGGTAGGTAGGTAGTAGATAGATAGATAGATGAATAGATAGATAGATAGATAGATAGATAGATAGATAGATAGATAGATAGATAGATAGATAGATAGCCGGATAGATGATACATAGATGTTAGATTTAACAGAGGCAGCACAATACAGTGGCTGAGATCATATAATACTTTGGTTCAAATGGCCCTTTGACCTTCTGGTTGCATGACCATGAACATGTTGCTACGAAACTTTGTTCCTTAGCTTTTCAGCTGTAAGATGTGGATAAAGTAATTAGTTGTGTATAGAATTATATTGAGAAGAAATAAATGATTTAATACATGGAACATTCTTATAAAAGGGTTATACAAATATCAAATGCAACGTAAGCATCAATAATATTTTTTTTAAAGATTTATTTTATTGTTTGAGAGGAGAGAAAGAGAAGGGAGGAGGGCCCAAAGCAGTCTCCAGTTGTACATCATTAGTTATAACATAGTTTCATTCCACACAGGAGGATGTAGGGCCGCATGGGGTGGGAACTATACTGTGAGGCCTCCAGCATGGGAGGCAAGAACTCCCATCACAGGGCCATTTCAGCAGTTACAACTTGTAACGCAATTCAGCATTTGGGCCTGCACAGGCTGGCTGGGGCCGGTGTGCCATTCCCAGACCTCTCTTCTGCAAGGCAAGTGCTCAACCTGTTGAGTTATCCCTGCATCCCAATAATAATTATTATATGTAATTTGAAGGCTGCCTTTTTAATGCAGCCTCTGCCCAAGCACCTATTTCTTCAGTGATCACTGTGAGCACAGGATGAGGAACCAACCCACTTCTAACACTAGACAGAACAGAGTAGTAGTAACTGTAACATAGTTGACATGGGGAAAAGGGGTAAATGTTATACACAGCATCTAAAAATAAGATATTGGGGAAATGATACTTTACTGCCATTTTCCTCTGTGATATTTACCTCTCTGAAGTCCCTTTCAATGAAACATCAGGCTTGTTGTCATAGTTCTAAGTCACTTAGCTGAAAGAAGGTTTAAAGATGAGTGCCATACTAAGCCCCTCGGAAAAGGAGTGAGGAAGAAAGGTATAAAGGGAAGGAGGGAGAGAGAGGGAGAGACAGACACAGAGATAGAGGAAATTGTCATCTTTTGCCTTGCTTTTACTTATATTTTCTTCTAATTTCTATTTTCTTTTAGTCTGTAAGCTTCCTGTATTTTAGATATGTGGATGCAAGGGTTTCTTCTAATTTCTCCTTTCTTGCTTCATATTATCCGGTCTTAAAATTTTTTAGACTTTCTGACCCTGGTAATTTTACTTTTGTCCATTAGTAAATCAATGTTAACTAGCATTGGAGTACTTGAGAGAATAAATTATCAAAATATAAAATAATAAATTTTCCAGTAGATATTGCATTTTTGAAGCAGGTTCCTTAACCTTCCTCAAGGTAAAATATCTTGCAACAAAGATATTAAAAAAGAAAAAAGAAGACATTTCAAGCTGAAGAACAGATCAGAAGCACCAAGAGGACGCTTTGAATAGAAAGGGCTTTTCACTATAAAACTATTGATTATCTCTCATGGTCAATTGTTAGCTTTGGCTAACGACAACTCTATTGGAAAACATTCTTTCTTTGTTCCATAAACTCATAAGGAGTTGGGTTGTGCTTGTTTAAGCATTAACTCTCCTGTTCAGATTGAAAACTACTACAATGAAGAATATATTGTGCTACTGTGAAAAAGAGAAGATGGCATTTCTATTCAATCAAAATATGTCACACATATCCCAACACTTTTTATTTGCATTTTTATCTAAATATTATTGATGGCTACAAAATTAGGTAGTAAAATACACATTAAGAAAAATGTTAACTTCCTGCTTACTATATAAGCATATGTAGCTTTAAAATGATACCAGAAATAATATCTTTTTTAAAAAAAAGATTTATTTTATTGTTTTTGACAGAGACTGAGACAGAGAGCAGAGAGAAGAGGGAGGGCCCAGAGCAGTCTCCATAGTTGTACATCATCAGTTTTTGACACAGTTTCATTCCACACAGGTGGGCAAGATGCCACAAGGGCAGGGACTAGGCTTAGGGTCTCCTCCATGGGAGGCATGGCCCCTTGAGCCGGGGCTGACCTGGGGGCCTCCCGCATGGGAAGCACACCGCAGTTCAGCATGTGGGTCCATGAGGGTCAGGGCCGTGATTTGATCCTCAGTCCCCGTCGCAGCAAAGTGTGCCCTTTAACCCACTGAGCCATCCCGGCTTCCCCTGGAAATAATATCTTTTTGGTTCTTACTGTAAACTTGCTGAAATTTAGCAACATGGAGACAAAAGTTTTGAGTGTATGTTTCTTGTGCTTATTTTGGTTCAGAAGACTACTCATATAATGTGTCCCTTCCTGCAGAGTGAATTTTGCATTGGTAATACCACTTTGCTGTTTACCCCTCCTGCCACATAATCTAAATATTATTGTTACAATTAATTTATATCGTACAATTATATGTATTTTTAAGCATAGAATTAACTTAATTTACATGTGGTTAATTTGTTCTGTTTTTCAAACAAATTATTATTCTACTATAATTATTATTGGGGAAATATATTTCTAAATAAAATAAAATTTGGTAAATTTGAAATTTGCTAATTGATTATTAAGTCTGGATGCTAAAAATTAGCTAAAAATATGTGTGACTGTGCTCAGTCAAGACTATAGGTTAGATTCTCTGAAGATAGATGCTTTGAACATACTTTGTGAAACAATAAAGCCAAACAAATTATGAGGGATGCAATAGTCAAATACCTAAATGAATAGTTTGAAACGAAAAAAGGCTTAATTGTGACACTTTATAAATGCCTATAGTGATGGGTCCTAACTATAATCTTAACCTTTTGCTAACCTTTTCGATACTGTTGAAAGGAAAATGTAAATGGCATGTCAAGACTTAGTTCTAAAAAAAAAAAAAAAAAATCAAGTAATTTTTTTATTTCACGGAGAAGTTCTTGCATGAAATATTTATCAGTTGATCAAATTATGACTTTCAGTGATATTATGTATGTGGAAAATCTCATAGCACTCTGATTGCTGCAGTCCTATTTGCTTGGAGCCTTATGGGAAGAAATTAAATCACAGTGGCCCTTTTGGTCCTTTTATGACTATGTTGATTGCACAAAGAAATTTCTATTAAGTGATTATATATAAACTAAAAGTGAATTGTTTAATGCATGTTTAAATTTAATTCAATAACTTATAACAATATTATACTATGCAGAGTCCAGCAGAAGTAAAGCTCCTTCAAATGAGCTGTAATCTAAGCCAAATCTTTTATTGCAAAATCATAAGCATGTATGATTTTGCTATGCTACTTAAAAAAGAGTGTTACTTCTGCCAGATCCTGTATTTATGAGCTCTAAGAAGCTCTTTATACTCATTTAATTCAATGACTCAGGAATTATTTCCTTTGGGCAACCCTACATCAATGAGCAAATTTAGTTCACTCCCCCTTCAAATTTAGTGAAATATGTTTGTATTATTTGCTATATAGTCATTCTAACCTTCCCAAGTAGTTTAAAATACTCATTTATTATATGTACCATATTCTTATGTATATTGGATCAATACTGGAATTTATTTCATATGTAACCTTCCTACAACCACAATATTTTATGTATTATGCCCATATATTATGCCATAAAATAGGTGATGGCAAGTCTTTTCATTATATTTTAATCAGTTGTTCAATATTTATGATGACCTATAAGATCTCCACCCAGTGATTGACCCATAGTCATTATCTGTTTCTCAGCCCTACCCTTCCTTTTCATTAGTCTATTGTTACACTGATGAGGGACTTGGCATCATTTGATATATATGAACCTCATGGCAGATATTCATTTTAAAAGACTATTATCTACTTTGAAACTATAATGTGAGCTCCTTAATTTCAAGATAATAATCAGAGAACATGTGACCATACCACTTGAGATATGCCATTTAAAATCTTTGTTGAAAACATAATGCCTTATTTCTCTACAAAAGAGCATATAGGAAATCAGTTAAGACCTGTTTTTTTCTCTTACCTCTAATGCCTACTATTTTTACTCTGAGGTTAGAAATGGTGAAAGTCTTTCCTCAAATGACTATAATTGGATATGATCATCTGGAAACAATGTCAGGATATTTAATAGTCCCCGAGACTGTACTGATGTAGGTGAAAGTTACCATTGCTACAGTTTATTTCTCTTTTCAGATATCTTTCCTTACTAATCATTCATTCTGTAGAATTCCTTTATTAGGCTACAGGCTGCTTTAAGTTTTATTTAGTTAATCTTTTCTCTAAAATATCTCTGATTTATTTCCTCAAAGCATACATGATGTAAGGCTCATTCTCTTAAGATTTACTAAAGAATTTCCATTAAAGGAATGGCTGATAATGACCTAGCATGTTGTTCCTAGAAGCAAGCATTTACTATTTAATCAAAAACTACTGGAATGAGTGTGATTAACTCCAAGAAACAGAGCTGCAAGGATAGGGCTAAGTACATGGGGGCTAGCTGGCTTATTCTAGCCTACATGAGAACTGCATCTAATCAGACACTGTGCTGTCCTGCAACTGAAGAACCCAAGCTGTCTCATGTTGAAAAATTGCAGAAAAGAGAAGCAAATTCTATTGAGCATTCAGTGGACTAGAATATTAGGATTGAAAAGTATCAGGGCATTTAGATTCAGCAGATCCCAGCAAATGAAGTAAGTAGAAGTTTAATAATGGGTGAAATAAGCATGGATTGGATATAATGGAAACTTTCCTCTCATTAGTTATCCCTACTTTCTTTATCATTCTATCACTTAATACAAATGCCTCTTTTAAATCTGGGACACATATTCTTAAATTAAATGTTATCAAAGGTAGTGTTAACAAGTACATGTGTCAGCATGAAAATGTCTGTAACACCTCATGCCCTAAGTTGTGTGTGATACTAAGTACATGCAGTTCTGTTAGAGAATAACTTGGATACGATCTGTGCTCTGAGATCTTGTTCACATTTCAATTCTAAACTAGGAGCTGTACTTGAGGCATTTTGTAAAAGAGGAGTTTTACGTTATTAGTTTCCCAGGAGTTTATTTCAAGTACTTTCATTTTTTTCATTGATTAGTAGCTTAAAAAATCAAATATATGTACAGTAGCTATCAAACTGTTGGTTTGTGTTTTTCTTTTAGATTCCTACAAATCATATTTATGTTTACTAGCAATTTCTTATAAAAAAGAATATGCTATAGGGTTAACAATATCTACTTTAAATACATTGTGTTGCATAGACGTGGCAAAGAAGATTCAAAGATTTCTTGAAATAATGAAAGCTCTGGATTATTTTCTAAATTGTGCTTTGATTGAATCTCTGCATGGAGATGTTTACTTGTCTGAAAAAAAATGTATCTGTTGAAGATTAACCATTAGGAGACTCTATACATCCACAGGAAACAATTTTGCAAGGAAGGAAATAGTGCTTATCATTGGATTAAAAGTCAGTAAATTGATCAATCTGAGAAATATACATCTTCTATTACTATTAAAAGTATTAATGTGTATTGAAGTGAATATGGGAAGATAATCTTCAGGAAGCCCACATAACTTATCAGAAAAATATTTGTTTAAAAAAATTGTTGCATATAGAGAAAATTTTTTCCCTCTAAATTCATTGAGTTTACCTTAAACTTAACTCTTAGATTATCTATACAATACACATACTTGCATACCATAGATATTTACATTTTTTTCCTAGCCTATTTGTGGCAACAGAGAATATCAGTAGCATTGGGATCATAAAGCCAACATATGCTAGCACGCATAGGACATGATTAGAGGCAACCTTTTGTACAATTGGGCTAAAGAAAAGGTAAATTCCTTGACAAAATATTCAGGGCTAATAAGTCCGTATATGTTCTTCCTTCATTTCAAGATACAAGACAAAAAGAAAAAAAAAATCCCTCAGCCATTCTTTTCTACCTAGTCATCAAGTAAAATGGTTTTGTTCATCTTTGCTTCATTGACTGTTTCATCTGTTTCTTTGATAAGGTTTTCTTTCCTTTTGCATTTCAGATATTTGCAATTAGATATTTGTTGTTTTCATAAGGATAAGTAACACAACACCATGTATGTATTAATATGAAATATAAGGAAGCTTATTAGTATGACAAATATTTCATACCTATTTTTTTAAGATTTATTTTATTAATTTTTAACAGAGACAGAGAGAGACAGAGAGAAGGGGTAGGGCCCAGGGCAGTCTTCATAGCTGACATTAGTTTTCCATATAGTTTCACTTCGCAGGTGGGCACGGGGTTGCCCAGCACAGAAACTGGGCCGGGAGCCTCCCACATAGGCCCCGGTAAGAACTGAGCTGGGGGCACACCCCAGTTCAGCATGTGGGTCAGCATGGGCCCAGGCCGGGATTTGATCCTCGGTCCCCGGGGCTTCAAAGCGAGCGCTAACCCGCTGAGCCATCCCAGCTTTCCCTTCACACATATTTTGATGACAAAAAAATAGAAATCTTTTTTGATATGTACATGACTGAAAGATTACTTTTGTGACCTTAATCTGTATGACAGCTCCCAGAATTTTAAGCAAGGTTGTGTATAAACACTATAATGAGTACAGAAACATATAATTTGTCTTTTAAACAAGGAATTACTTAGTAATAAAAAGAGGACTAAAAATAAGTACCAGGTGCCAATCGACCTATAAAAGGCATAAACCCAAACTGCCTTTGGAATAATCAGTATTGGTGACAGGGCATTATGTCATAAGATTTAGAGAACTCTCCCAGATTTTCTCACATACAACAAGTATTTTTCCTTGTATCAAACTTCTTTCAACACATTGAATCAACAACAGTATGGGCATTCTATTTGGCTGTAAAATAAAGGTAGAATTATTTTATTGAACCAATCAAATTGTGATGAATAAACATCCTTAGCATGTAAGTCATCAACCTTACATTCATTAATATATTTACTTAGATTAATGTATCGGATTGGAGAAATGACACTTCTGAAAGCACACAATCTGAAAGCACACAATTTCTGTCCTCAAAGGCATGTAGAAAATATATAGGGTGATTCCAAGGCAGAGAAGCATGAAAGATAGAACACAAATTATCCCCAAATAATGGTGGAGACTATTCCAGCTGCCCAGAGTACTGGGTTGGTCCAGAACTTGGGAGTTTTTGAAAGGGAATGTATAATTTGAGCAGAGACAGACATCATAAAAGGAGAACATAAAAATATCTATCTATATCTTACAAGTTGATTTCAGGGACATTATAGGCTTACTTCAGAGAAAAAAACGATGTTAAGAATTTCAGAGTTGAAAAGGGTATTAGAGATAACTTTAAATTGCTATTTTTGCAGATAAGGTTACTGAAACCACAGAAAGTGAGAGATTTGGCCAAGGTTAAACCATTTTAAAAAATTTCATTATTGTCTTTTTTGGATGAAAAGTATAGATAAAAATAAAATTTTAACAAGGTATTCTCCATTCAATAATGAGGCTATAGAAGTATAATAGAAGTGAGAACAGATATGAGTAAGAAAGAGTGTTCCTAAAAGGTTTTTACAGCTTAATGGAAATTTGCAAATTTAGAAGAATTAGACGCCCATTGATTACTTGTCATTTGAACTGTTTAGGACAAGAATTATCTGCTTTTATTATTTTTAACATTTGGATATTTGGCAGTAGCAGAATTTAGTACCTAAAATATCTTAGAAATTCAGTAGAGTTTTTTCACAGCTCTGACCTTTCAGTAGGATTGGTTGGCAACTCTCTCTATCCCCACAGATTACTGAGACCACAAAAAGAGAAGGGAATTAAATAACTAGCAAATTAGATGCATTATATAAAAAGGCCAAAGAGGAAGTCTATGGCTCCATAATTCATGGAAAGTATAAGATATTAAAATATCTGGATGCCAATATACGAACTATATGGGAAGTTAGGAAGATATTTTTAATCCTTGCTAATAACAATACATTTGGAAAACTAAGAATTCAGCCTCAAAATAATGTTTTATACTCCAATAATCTACGATTAGAAACGAAGGTATGTACTATTTAGGGAATTGCTGTAATACTCCTTTTCCTTAGGATGCTGAGTAGACAGCTCTGATGAATGCTGCCCTGTAAAGATTGTTCATTAGCAGCAACACAGCTAACTTGAGGTGACATAAGGCAAGAGGGATTGCATTGGGGGACGTATTAACTCTGATTTATTCTGATTAAAGGCAGTAATTTTTTTGAAATGTATTTTTATTTATTTATTTATTTATTTTATTTTATTTTATTTTTATTTATTGTTAAATTTAATGAGGTTACATTGGTTGGTAACAATTAGTTTACAGATGTACAAGTCCACATCACATCATTCATGCATCGTATTATGTGCCCATCACTCAGTATCAGTTCCCCTTCCATCACCTTATATCTAGTGCCCACTCCCACCTCTCCCCTCTCCTGGTAACCACCAAACCATTGAGTGTGTCCATAATGTTGGTGCCCTCTCCCGCTTCCCCTCCCACTCTCCCTCCCCACTCCTCCCCTTCCCTCTGGCAATCGCCAAGCTATTGAGTATGTCCATAGGTCTCTGTGTCTTTGTTTCTTTCACTTTTATATTCCACCAATAAGTGAGGTCATATGTTTCCTGACTCAGTTTGACTTCTTTCGCTTAATAAGATGGTCTCTAGGTCCATCCATGTTGTCACAAATGACTGTATTTCATCATTTCTTATCGCTGAGTAGTATTCCATTGTGTAAATGTACCACATCTTCTTTATCCAGTCGTCTATCGAAGGGCATTTTGGTTGTTTCCATGTTCAGGCCACTGTGAACTGTGCTGCAATGAACATGCGGGTACAAACATCTTTAAAGATTAAGGTTTTCAAGTTTTTTGGGTAGATGCCCAGTAGAGGGATGGCTGGGTCATATGGCAATTCCATTCGTAATTTTTTGAGGAATCTCCATACAGTAAAGGCAGTAATTTTTGTTCCTACTTTCTCACATAAGAGACACCCCCTTCCCCAAATTGAAAAACCTACTGCAGTAAACATCTGCCCCCTCATCAATATCCCTGGCTCACTTTATGTTAGATTCAAAAGACAGCATGAAGTATTTTAACATTTTTGCTTATATGGAAGTAGTTAGCTAATTTCATAGGTGACTTGACTTTAAGATATTTTCATAGCTTAGGTATTTGAGTCTAATTTGTAAAATATATTTACATAACAGTATGAAACAAAATAGAACTATCAGTACACTATTCAGTAACAAAAATTAAAAACTTAAAAAAAAAGATTTCTTTTATTGTTTTTGACACACAGAGAGACAGAGACAGAGAGAAGGGGCAGGGCCCAGAGCAGCCTCTATAGTTGTGTGTCATCGGTTTCTGACATAGCTTCATTCCACACAGGTCTGGGTAGGGGTGGCACGCAGGGTGGGAACTGGGCTGGGAGCCTCCTGCATGGGAGGCAAGCCCCTGTGAGCGGGGGGGGGGGGGGGGGGGGGCCTCTCCGGGAGTCTCACTGGGGGCCTCCCACATGGGAAGCACACCCCAGTTCAGCATATGGGTCCACATGGGCCGGGGCCAGGACTCACTCCTCAGACCTCAGGGCTGCAAGGCAAGTGCTTAACCCGCTGAGCCACTCAGACTTCCCCAGAACTTTCTTTATATATAACAAGATTTGTACAGTATTTATATCTTCAGAACAATAGGAAACTATTAATCAATTAGTTTAAAATGAAATTCTCTATTAGATTATTTATCCTGGCAAGGGAAAAAATGATTATAGTGACTGTGTCACTTGATATAAAACTGTATTTGTAAAATATTCTCCAAAGGAAAACAGTAAGTTGCTTTGAGGGCAAAATCTAAAACACAAATTTATGCAATATCTTCAATGAAATTCATATATTGACCATCTACTTTTGAGTGTAAGCCATTAAAAATTGGGATATTATCTTAATATCAATGGCAAGGCTTTAGACATTTTAAATGTTAGTAAATATAATGCAAATTTTATGAATATATAAATGTACATTCATTATGTAGTTATATTCATATGTATATATACCTGATTAGGATTTCCCACTAAATTGAAATTCTCCACTTATATATAAGTAAGTGTACTGTTAATATCTTAAAGGCAGGAACTGTCTTTTTGTCTCTGTATGCCTAGGTACCTAGAATAGCACATGTCACACAGAAGAAAATTGATTGTTGTTTGGACTTAATTGATTTGTCAATTAATGAATATATTTATAAATAATAAATACATGACAGAGAACTTGAATTCTAACTGAAGTTTTTTTCACTTTTTATAAAATTTTATTTCTTTATGTTTGTCCAAAACATCACTGTTGAGCATTAAAACTCTGAGTCCTTTGATTCCTTATTTCTGAGACACATATTCTTAAAATACTTTTTAAAAATTTTAGTTTTAAAACTTAAATACGATAGTAATTTTAATATAGAAAATAATCAATCAATATCCAATTTCCTCAATATACATATTTGAAACACATTTAAATATGTTTTTACACTCTAACAGAATATTTTTAACTTGTAAATTTCAAATGCAAAAGTATAGAAGATTTCACATCTAGAAAATAGGCCTTTGGGATCTAAACTCATTATCGTTGAAGTGTGAAGTTCTAATTGTATTACTTTGAATAATATATCTTCTATATAGATATTACTCAATGACTGCAAATTCAGGAAGTGGGAAATGGAGAAGTTATAATGCAGGGGAGATTTATGCTAAGAAGATTCTGAGTTGTCATGATTAAAAATTTTCTACCCATTATGTGAACCCTATTGATCATTGCAGGAAGCAGAAAAGTGTGCTGTTCATTGATTTTCTTTGGCTACTGAATGCATTAGGCCTGACACATTTGATGGGTAGGCAAGTTTTCAAAGGAAGTTCAGTTAAGCTAATCTTAGTTCAGAGGAATATTCACAATGGAATAAGAAACCTTGTAATTGCAAGAGCAAATAGAAGAGTCAGAGGACTATATTATGAGCCATATCAGCATAAAAATTAGACATGAGCCCTCTCAAGGGACTACAGTAAAACACATCAAGAGTTTGATGCTGTTTTTTTTACAAATGTAGTAATTACTGGATAAATTGGGTTTTAGCTTTTCACCCTTCAGCCAAGATAGTTAATGCAAAGCAATTAGTTGTTCTGCCTTCTTAGCAAAGGGAGAATATCAGAATTCCATCAAGTTCATAAAAATATAAATGAAGACATTAGATAATTGCATCTTGCAAGTGAGATTGATAGCAATGCCACTGCTTATAAATTCAATATTTTGTTTCTAATGATCTATTTGTGATTCCTCTTGTTATTATACTGATTTCTTAAAATACAAATTCACCCATGAGTTGCATCATAGACTACTAAATGTAAAAAGAACAATAGCAAATACAAATCATAAAGGCTGTCATATCCTGGGTATTAATTCCCATTTGAAAAATAAAGCTAGAAAGTATGATCCTCTGTTCCTGTTGGAAGCTGTCTAGTTACTTATTAGTACAATGTCAGAGTACAATGTTACCTCTCAGTAGTACAGGATATGTCAAAATGTTATGTATATTTTTCCAGTACATTAAGTGCCAGAGCACTGTGTGTGCTTTAGGTGAAGATTAATTAAATGATCATAAATCAAGTAGTCTTTTATGCCCACAAACAAACACTGTATATTTAGCAATTATCTCTTTTATTTTTTTTCAGATCATTTATCACACAAGCATATAACTTATATTTATAAGAATAAATGAAGAAATATAGACTGTTGATAGTACTTTTCAGTTTAATGGCATCCAAAAAGGAAATCCTCCATCCCTTAGACATACTAAATGCTTTCCACTGCCTTTGGAGAGTTGTTTTCAATACAGAAAACTATCATAATTCAACAACTATTTTGCTTTTTTGATATATTTTCAAAATGCTATAATAATGAAGTATTTTAAAATATTAAAATTATATGTTGTTTTACCAGTTGGTCTGTGTACATAGAGGGCAGGTAGAGACTGAAGAGGCAGACCATTCCAGAACGGTAGGTAGCGGTGTTAATAAGCAAAGAACTTGTTACATCCAAAGCCTGTCTCAGATGCTGCAAGACATGTAAATCTCTGCATCTACCCACTGAATCTTAGAACTTCATATAGAGGCCTTAGTAGTGTTCAGTCACATATAACATCCAGATTATTTCAACAACATGTTGTGCTCTCATCTGTGTCCTTGAAAATTACTCCAACTAAGGAAATAGTGGACAGAACTTAAATTTCAAGAAGGGTGGGGATGAGCTAGCCTCCAATTGCCTTGGTGTAGCTCCCAGGTCAGCCAGTTGTCACATCCTCACCATTATGTCTTCCAAGGTTCCACCTTCCATGGCCTGCTCTTATAATGTCATGTGCTTCCCTTTCTCTGCAGCATGCTCTGAGTAGACAGCAATGGGTTTTAATAGCATGGAGGTGGATCATTTAGTGGTTATCTGGCTGCATCGGAGACAGATACTGTAGCAACCACGTAGGCACAAGCAAGAGAAAACAAAGATTAGGATAATAATAAGCAATCTTTTTTTTTTCATTAAGAGCTCCATAATCTGAACTATTGATTTATTAAATTCCAGGGCTGGGGGGTGGATCACTCAAGGTGCTCACTTTTGTCCTCATGTGATTTAATAAACATTAGCAGACTAATTAGATATGAACAAACAACATTCTGTTTAGATAATGGCACGGTGAGGCAGTAATAATATGCAAAGCTATGTAGTTTTTCTAGGCCAATGGAAGGGAAAAAAGAAAGTGGCCAAATGATTGTACCTGTGGAAATGTAAACATGCCCATCTAATCTTGTGAAAAGGGAGGTTAGCAGCCTTAGGAACAAAACCTGTTTGTGCATATTATGCATGTTTGCAGGTGAATGTAGCGCCATCAGGTGTGAGGAGATGGACTGAGGAAGGGATACATCAAACCATGACACCTATCTTCTCCCCTGTTTCAGTGGTGTATGTTTCATTCCAGGGATAGTGCATTTCAGCATGTCCAGCTTGTAGCAGGACAATTAGATCCCAGTGGAGATTGAGTAGGCCCCCTTCACTCAGGAGTGCAAAGAAACACACCCACCCCCGTGGGGTATTACCTTGCCAATTTCATTAGATAACTCCTTTTCTAAGTGGGATGAGGTTTGATCCATGGTGAGATCAATAGGGAAATGGCTGTTTTCCATACCCTCCAGACCTTTATAGTATTGAGGATCTTCTCAGGGTCCCCAGTTTGGCATATGGGGCAACAGGCCCTAGTGGTTGATTATTCAAATGTATTAAAGTCTGGAATAGTACTGCAGTCTACTCGACCAAACTGGTTTTACCTGTTAGTAATTTAATCTGTTGCTTTAATATATATTTTTTTTTTCTATCAAGGCTGTTGCTTATGGGTTATAGGGGAAATGTAACCTTCATTTAATGTCATGTTCTTTCTCCCAGTCTTGAATATCATGACCTTTGAAATGTTATCCCTGCCCAATCACCATCTATTTGATGAGTGTGTATATATGGTGCTCAGTTTTTCCAATGGTGGCAGCCTGGTGTTCATGGTGACAGGGGAAAGCTTGCATTAGGCCAGATGCAGCATCCACACAAACCAAGGTGTATTTAGAGCCATCCCTCAGAGGAAGGGAGCCAATATAATCAGTCTGCTAATCCCTGATTGGTTGAGAACACTGGCGAATGGCCCCAGATTCCTTTGGTAGTTGCCTTGGGCACTGTTTAGAACACATAGAAAGTTGTTATTGCATTTACCAAGTCTATTTCAAGAGGCATCTGGCATTCTTGGCAATACATCATTCCACCCAGGAACTATGGTGGACTCTATGTTCCAATTTGCTGTATATACTGAAGGGCCCATTGCTAGGGCTTGTAACCTGGTCTATGGCATCAGCTTCCTGATTCCAAGGGTGTCAGCACCAGAAGAGCCTGGATGCCAAAAACAATGAACAATGCCTCAGGCTCTTGCAGATGAACTCAAATGTCTTTCCATATATTCTAACTGCACAGGGTTTATGAATAATATCAATCCTTCAGTTTTCCATTGTCCAAGCCATAGGGTTAATCCCTTTAGAACAACCCAACTGTCAGTCCCAAGGGTTAATAGCCAGGCTCATGAATAATCACCAGCCAAATAGCACTGAGTTCAGCACAGTGGTTGCTGCAGTTTGTTCCTGCTTCTGTCCAGATGGTGTCAGTGTTGGACTGAATCTTGACTGCAGTCCAGGTGGTCAGGTTGCCCCTACTCCACCTAGCCATAGGCAGGAATTTTCCCTACTCCAGCTCCTATGGGCCAGAGTGTCCCACAGGAAGAGGAGCAGGGTCATTTGGAAGCATCTCCATACTCTACCTGGCCTAGTTTTACCAGCATTTCTAGAGATATTCTGCTGTCTGAGAAGGTGCTCCTCTGCTGCGAATAGGCATGCCACTTAGTCAAAGTGGAAGTTTGAGCCATGGCGCAGGTGTGTGGATGGAACATATTTTCAACCCACACCTTGATAGGAAAGGAAGTTGTTGTCATGACACGCTGCTCCTTCCTGAGAGGTTCTGCCTGGAGGAGCACTGTGCACACCCTGAGAAGCATTTGCTCCCCAAGGGTGTATCAGATTTCTGTCTAATTCCAGAGCTGGGATCAAAATCCTAGGATATGTTCTTATATTGTCTCTGCCACAGTGCCCAGCCCATATCTTCTGGAGTCAAGGACATGTCTAACTCAAATGGTAGCCCCACTGTGGGAGATGTCCAAAGCTTTAATGTGCTTCACTAATAGTTTTATCTTTTCTAAGGCAGCTTGCTTTGCTAATCTCCTGTCCCATGTGTGACCTTTTATTACGAGGTGGTGTAAGGGACAAAGGCACTGTGCCTAGTGGGGAATGAAAGTCCTCCAAAACCCCATAATCCTACAAGGATGTGACCTCTTTCATGTTTTTAGGAATTTGGATAGTCGTGCATTTTGTCAATCACAACTTCTGGGACAATGCACATCTTTTTGACCAAATGATTCCCAAAGACTTTACAGCAATGCCCGGGCTTTGAATTTTCTGAGTTCATTATGGGTCTGCTCCTTTGCAGATGTTCCAGCAAAGTCTGCAGTATCCTGCAACAGTGACAAGTCTTAATATGTTAACATTATATCATCAATGTAGTGGAACATTTTATTGATTGGGGGAAGAACGGGGACAGATCTTTCGCTACCATCCCACGACATATTTTGGGGCTATGCTGATAACCTTGGAGAAACATTTGAAAGGTTTGTTTTTGACTCTTCCATGTTAAGGCAAATTTACCTATGACTCCACAGCTAGGGGCATACTTAAAAAACACTTGCTAAGTTCAGTAAAACATGGTACACTCACTACTAAGACTGTGATCAAGGTAACTAAGATGGTGACAATGTTGGGCACATCTGCATTGATGAAGCACACTTCCTTGTTTCATTCTTGGTAATACAAGATCATCCTCCATGAGCCATCTGGCTTTTTTATTGGCTCCACTGGACTGTTGACAGCACTATGGGCAGAGTATACAATATCTACTTGGTGTAGTTCTTGAATAGTTTCTCTTATTTTCTTATGCCCTCAAGCAATTTACATTGTTTGACAGTCACGACTCTTCAACAGGGCAATAGACTTATTGGTTCCCAGTTGGCATTTCCACCAGGATGCATCTTATTGTTCTTCTTGGAGGTGCAATTCACCAATAGAGGTTTGCAGAATTTGACCTTGTAAGATATTAATGTCCAATATATTCTCTGGTATTGGAGAGTTTTAAAAAAAGTACCTTATTTTCTTGTGAGAAAATGCCCAATTCACAGTGTCAGTGGGACTTTTTTTACTATAACCGCTTGCTTTTTGTCATTGATAATGCCAAGGGGTTATCATGTATTATAACACATTTGGATCCAGTGTCAACCAGAGTCAACACCGTCTGTTTATTTCTGGGGAACCAGTGAGTAGTAAACACCATCATTTCCAAAAGCCTTCACCTGGAGGCAATCTTTGCTTGAATCCTATGGCAGTCATGTAGGAGGCACCCACCTCATATTAGACTGTATCTTTGAGGCCTCTGCTGGAGCAGCCGGACATTAGGGATGGTAGAGGCAGGCAGGTCTGGACTGTTGTTCAGGTTTCAAGACTTTCTACAAGCTGACCAAAATAGCTTGGTTGTCCATCTGTCTTTTCAGGTGGGGTCCCAGCAATAAGGAAGTCAAACTACATTTGTTCCTGTTTTATTTATTTTTGTCAAGATTCATTTTATTGTTTTTTGAGAAAAGGTGAGAGAGAGAGACAGAGAGAATGGGGAGGGCTCAGACTAGTCTCTATAGTTGTACATCATTAGTTGTGATATAGTTTGATTACATAAATGAATGTGGGGACATGCAGGGTGGGAACCGACCTTGGGGCCTCCCATGTGGGAGGTGAAAATGTTCACAGCCATCCTGGTGGTTACCAGTTGTACTGCAATCCAGCTCACTGCCATCCGTCTGGGGCCAGAATTTGATCCCTGAACCTCCCAGTTAGTTGCAAGGCAAGTGCTCAACCTGTTCCGCTATGCCAGCACCCTTGCTGCTGATTTACTTTTACTGGACCTTTGCTAGCCATTGGAAGAGTCCTTTGGTTTCTCAAGTCTCCTCTCTGTTTTGGTTCTTTCCCACAACTTGCATTCATTCCCAGGGTTTATCAATTTTCCTCTCATCAGCAATGAGTTGCCCAACATCATATATGTCTTATCCCATGAATGGGCTCAACATGAATATATGTCTCATACCAGATGCTGGGGGTGGACTGGACACTCTTGGCTTTCATTCCTGAAGTATGTATGACTGATCAGGGCCTTCAAATATAGGGCGGAGATGGCCTGTTAAAGTCCCAACTCTCTAACAATTTGGTGTACCTGGTGCCTAGGGAGATTCCCTTTCCCTTCATCAAGCCAAGCCTCCCTGCAGGCTAGGATAATGTAATCTGAACGGGACTGTGTACCTTGTATCCCCTAAGCACCAAGCAGGCACTGCCAGAGGACAGGGTGTGTGGTGACATCACCCATTTTCTCTGCTTCCTGCTCAGTCAGAGAAATGCCATGGACACCCTACCTCCCAACCTAAGCAGTCCCAAAGCTACATTAACTATTTCCTGAACATTTTCCTTGGACTTTTGCTAGAATTTGACAACTATATCAATAAGGTCAGCAGGAGTATATTCTTTCATCATGAATGTTTCATGAGTCAGGGCCTGCCCCACTGGTCGGGGTTGTTGCTGTGCTTTTGCTTTGCTTTGTATTAAGGGATGGAGGGCTTGTTTCGTGTCTCACTGTCAGTTACAACTTCCTCCCTTTCTCCTCACTTTCTCACGGAATCCACCTCTTGGTGTCCCAATCAGGCTTTGTCACAGCACTCAGACCTCAATTCATGGTAGTTTAAGCCCTCTCAGCTTTGCAAAATTGCACACTAAGATCTTCAACCTATCACCCTGCTCACCCTTTAAATTCTTTAAAAAATATTTTTAATTGTAGATATAAATATTTGAAGATAAATATGATAGTATATATTTTAGAATCTTAGTATGCTACGAAATCCAAGATTAAAGGGACGCAGTGATTCCTGAGAAGTCTTAATACAAATAAATTAAAAACCAGATAAAATGGAACATCAAAATATTGAATAAAGTGAATGTTTTAACATTAATAAAAGGACCACTAAAACATGACAGTTAAACTCTTTGTAGATTTCTCATCAGCAAATTTACATGTTGAATAAAAAAGAAAAGAAAAATATTAGCTTTATTATGTGTATAAGTGCATTTCTAAAACATAATGATATGAAATGGTTGAAAATAAAGAGATAGAGGAAGCCAGGATGGCTCAGTGGGTTGAGCGCTCACTTTGCAGCCCTGGGGACCAGAGATTGAATCCTGGTCCCGGCCTGTGGGGACCCATATGCTGAACTGGGGAGTGCCCTCAGTTCGGATCTCACCGGGGTGAGATCCTGGCCCAGTTCCTGCCCTATGCAGCCCCATGACCACCTGTGGAATGAAACTATGTGGAAAAACCAATGATGTGCAACTATGGAGACTGTTCTGGACCCTCCCTTTTCTCTCAGTCTCTGTATCTCTATCTCTATCTCTCTCTTTCAAAAACAATAAAAATAAATCTTAAAAAGAAAAAAGAGAGATAAAAAGATATGTTGTGATAGAAAATATATGAGTTGAAATTTAAAAATCAGGAAAAAATGGTTTAATAACAAAAAAGAACAAAACAAGAATAGTGGTATGAGCAAATAAAGATTGACAGAAAATTCCTTTTAAGGTGAGTCTTTATCTCCCGAAAGTATTATATATCCTCAAAACATATGAAGCCAAAATCTGTCATACTTTTAAAATATATTTTTGTTTATTTATTTATTTTTGAGAGAGAGAGAGAGAGAGAGAGAGAGAGAGAGAGAGAGAGAACTGAACTGGGGGAGCTCCCAGTTCAGCATATGGTTCCACACGGTCCGGGGCCAGAATTCGATCCTCGGTCCCCAGGGCTGCAAAGTGAGCACTCAACCCACTGAGTCATCCCGGCTTCCCCTGTCATACATTTAAAGAGAAATTTGAAAAGACTTTTCTCAGAAACAAATTGAACAAAAATGTACAAATATTAGTACTAGTTTAATGTTAATATATATATATTTTTTAAATCTCACTATTGTAAGAATTTACTAGATAATCCAGGACAGCAAATAATTAATGAGTGCTTAATCAAAACACATCTTAACTTCCTTCTGCTAAAAACATTTTGAATTAATAAAATATATTAGGACTGTTATAGTATACATATACAGTAAAGATTAAAAAGCTACATATCTAAAACAAAAGAGGAAAATCTTATTTTTTACAGAGTGCAAAATATGGCAAAAGATTTTGGTAGTTTAACGATCTTAAATTTTTTTAAGTAAAGTAATGCTCTTTTCTTTGAGTATTTATTATGAAACCATCAATTTCACAAACACATTGTTTTCTAAGTTGGTCTGTTCCAGAAGGAGAACCTGATATGGAATTTCAATGCAAGCAGTTTCTTTAAGAAGCAATTATGTGAACTGCTGGTAGGGAGAGTGAGTGAAACAAGGATTAGAAGGGCATGTTAAGACTTTGAAGGATTAGAGCTCAATTCCAGTGGGTACATCTGGAACAAAATGGTTATCCTACCTCACAGATGTCTTCTGAGGGGCATAAATGTTCCTTTCTTTTTGGTTGAGCACTGTTACTGGGCCGGTATATTCTAGCATTTATAACCTGCCAGACATAAGAGAACATTCTGGATGGAGAAATCCTTATGTGAAGAGTTATAGGTGTTCACAATAAAAAGGTATGTTATATTAAAAACTCAGGAGTACGGAGGTAATAAGTCAGTGCTCCGAATATTCTGATTATTTATATTTAGATAAATAATATTATACCACTCAAAGCATTGACAACTTCTTCAAAGAGTCAATAAATTGACTTCAAAATAAAATTAACCAACCTAATTCAATATGAATTGACTCATTGGTTACACTATCATTTATGTATATATTCATGTTTATTCACTAATATATGCTAAAACAAATGTTAAAATTCAGAAACATACATTTCCTTAGTAATTTTTATACTTGTAATGGTCATCATAAATGGACAAATGATATAATAAGAAAATATTTTTTCATTTGTTGCTTTACACATATTATCTAGCATAAACAGTTTGTATCTGTGAATTCCAAAGTTTTGGTATTCATTATTCCTGCTTCAATAGCTTCCCTCTCGTTTAATGAAGAGTCAACAAGTTTGATTTTCTTAATTAAAAAAAAATATTTGATTTCCAGTCAAGATGGTAGAGTAGGTAAAGTCTGTGCTCACTTTCTGTTATGACCACATCAAAATTACTACTAAAGTACAGAACTACGATTATTGAGAATCACCTGAAGTGGAGCTGAACCAAAGCCCTACAGTTAAGAACATATAAGGGAAGCCAGGATGGCTCAATGGGTTAAATGCTCACTTTGCAGCACCAGAGACAGAGGATCAAATCTCGGCCCTGGCCCATGCAGACCCAGATGCTAAACTGGGGTTATGTCTCCTATATGGGAGGCCCCCAGTTTGGTTCTCAACCCCGAGTTTGGCCCCAGGTTTGAGGGGGTATGTCTCTTATGCAGGAAGCCCCCAGTCCGGTTCCCACCCTGTGTGGCCTCCACCCACCTATGTGGAATGAAACCATATTAAAAAACTGATGATGTATAAATATGGAGACTGTTCTGGGCCCTCCCCCTAATCTCTGTCTCTGTCAAAAACAATAAAATAAATTTAAAAAATTTTTTAATTAAAAAACAATGTCTTTTTTCATCTTCGGGTAAAGAAAAAGTCATTGGAGGACAGTTCAGGTGAGTAGAGAGGGTGTTCCAAAGCAGCTATTTGTTGACTGGCTAAAAACTTCCTTACAGACAGTGTCATGTAAGCTGGTGCATTGCCGTGATGCAAGAGCCATGAGTTGATGATGAAAAATACATGCTGTTTTCATCTAATGTTTTTATACAGACTTCTCAGCACATCCAAATAGTCAACTTGGTTGACTGTCCAGTTTGTACAAATTAATACTGAATAATCAATCACTCTGATCTCAACAAAGGTTAGCAACATTATTTTCCATCTTGATTTGGACTGATGGAATTTTTTGGGTCTTGGAGAATTGGCTGACTTCCATCATTCACTCTGATGGAATTCACTCATCATTCACTTTATTTCAGGGTCATATTGGTATACCCATTTTTCATGACTAGTGATAACATGGTCCAAAATATCATCTTACCTATCCAAAAGGTCTTGGCAATATTTAACCCTCATTTCTTTTTATTGGTGAGTTCCTTGGGGATCATTGGCACACACACCTTTCTCATGCCAAGATTTTCAGTGAAGATGTTCCTAACTATTTCTCTATCGATGTTTACTTGGTCTTCTATGCTTCTCAGTCTGTAATGATTTTGACAGACAATTTGACAAATTTTTGTAATGTATTCACCAGTATGCTCACTCCTGACTGCCCTAACCTCTATTCATCAGTGTTGCTTCTCTCCCCACATAAAAAACATTTAATCCATTTGTAGAACTCCATTTTCTTCATAGCATTATCCCCATAAACTTGGATTAAACATATGTCTGACGCCACTTCCATTCTTGCCAAGTTTAATAAGAAATTTGATGTTAGTTCATTCATCTAATTCAAGCTCTGACATTCTCATGATGGCACACAAAAGCACACAACAATAATAATGAGTACACTCAAAAAGATAGCATCACATGTTGACAGGAACACAGCTGTCAGACACTGATAATACCAAGGTTATAAAACCTCACCAAGTTGTTTGTACAGTGCTGCCAATGCAAGCACTCGGTGGAAAGTTGGCAAACTTATCAGATCTTGTAAATTAATAAATAGGGCAAGTGCATACATTGCTTACTAACATTTTGTTTATAGTTGTATCAAGAAAATAATTATATACATTCAAGAAGAAATTAAATTACAGTAAAATAATTCAATGAAATATAATATTATTAAAATATATGGATATATGTTAATATGAATGTATATCTAATATTCATAATTATTTAGACAGAGTATTAATCCTGTCAACATATACTAAGTGAAAATATATCAGTAAACAATAAAGATACAGTACAAAACAATGTAATTAGAAATTTGGTGAGAATGAAGATACTAAAATAACATATCAAGTTTATCAATTATTAAAAAAAGATTAGAGAGCATAACGTTGTCTGAGGGATTAGTAATGTCATGAAAAATTAAAATCTAGATGAAATGCATAGAATACAAAGGAATTAGGTCAATAAAAGTGGTTGTATGCAAGTAGAACATTTCAAGCACACCCATCATCTATCTAAATGCTGGGTCACTATAAGGAGTTTGCCTGGACTATTGTACAGTTCAGTAAATGAAAAATTTTGGTTTGAGAATCTAAAGAAGAACCTAGAGCCAGGCAGGCTATGTGAGGCTATGTTAAAGATTTTAGATTTGATAAAAATGTACAAGGTCACAGCACCAAAATGTTGTTTTGTTTTGTTTTGTTTTTTAGGATTTTATTTTAATTGTTTTTGAGAGAGACAGACAGACGGAGACAGAGAGAAAGAGAGAGAGAGAGAGGAGGGCACAGAATAGTCTCCATAGTTGTACATCATTAGTTTTCTACACAGTTTTCATTCCACAGGTAGGCACGGGACAAGGGGCAAGAGACTTCATAGAGCAGAAACCAATTCACCATTTGGGTTTGCACAGCTGGGGACAAGATTCAATCCTCGAACTCTGGGGTGGAGCCATACTAGCATCCCCAAAAAGTGTTCTGTTTTGTTTTAAATCTGGGAAAAGACATAATCTTAATTTCCTATTTAAAAATATCTATTTTGGATGGCACATATGAATGGATTTAAGTAAGACAAGGTAGACAAAGTAGTAGTGCTATGGAAAAAGCAATAAAGTCCATAGATAAAAGTGGGCTATCTGAGTAACAGGGCAGCAATAGTAATTGAGATATTTAATAGATACATAGATAAGACATAATACAGCAATTGAAATTGAAGAGAAAACAAGAAAAGTTTTTAAAAATGTAACTTAAACAGTAGTAAAACCATGCAGCATATCTAAATGTGTCACAAATAGAATACCACTGAACAAATATACATAAAAATGTTAAAAGAGTGGTCACTGGTAGGTGAGATGACAGATTAGTTGGTTTTACTCTTTGTACTTCTACTCATATAATATATTTGAAATAATTTTTATGTTTATTCTAATATAAAAACAAATGTTGTTAAAGCAAGCAACCCAAGGTCTACAATATCTCATATATTAATTTCTTGATTGGTGAATTCTGGCTATATTCGTGAGTTTAAGATGCCCCCTCTTAGCTCTAATTAGACCATTTCAATATTCTCTACTGTGGCTATAGTATTGAGAAAGGGTTAGAATTTAGACCTTATAGAATTTTTAGACCTTATTTATTTTATTTAGTATTTTTAGCTTTAGGTTATAACTTATTGTTTCACAATTATTAGGCAGGCAATATGTTGAATAAGACTGACTAAAATCATTACTTTTTTCTGTGGTTGTCAATTCTACCTTTTTAAGATTTTCTCAGTATTTTGCCTTAATTCTAGTAACCTTAAATATGCATGACAACTTTCTGTCATTCTTGGAACTGCTTTCATTAATGTCTTACATGAACTGTTTTCATAATTTTGTCCATGATTCCTGAGAGTGTAGCTCTTCCTGATATTTCAAGCCAACCTTGGAGTTCTCCTTCTTGCTAACTTGATTCATAATTTTCCATCAATTCACTTCACACCTGGGTCATGCACTACTTACTTTTCAAATGACAAATTGCCTGCTAGAAGCAGTTGCCTGATACTGACAAAAAATAGTTTTCCAACCACGAAACTATATTTAGTTCAAAGACTAAGATTCTTTTTTTAATGAAAAGAGTAGAATTCTTTATTCTTGATTATGTACCTGTAAAATAATAAAAAAGAAATTGAAACTCTGCAAATGTTTTAAAAAATATGTATATGGAAAAATAAAAATTATGATGAAGTTATCTATTTTCAAAATTAGTATAATATCAGGAGTATTAAATAAAGAGTTTAATAAATGAGAATTTAGATATTTTTAACACTAATTCTAAAATAGTTGTTGTAAATTTCTATAATTAGAGAGAGTTCTATCCCTCTAACAAAACATATATAAAATAATACTTATATACATATCACTATCCCAACTTTGGCAAATCATTAAGACAAAAATGATAAAATATGTCAGAAATAGAACCATCACCTATAATCTATAAGATAGTTTTATTTAATATGGACAAAATGCTTTTACAAATTACAGGTGATACTCAAATTATATATGAGTCAAGTAAAAAAATATTGATAATATCCTGGTAAAATAAAATAAAAAAGGCAGATTAATGAGTAGATGAAAAATTATTATTACTACAACAGTATACTGGTTCTATATGGCTTAGGGAGATTTTTTTTTTCTTTTGGTCATTTGACACTTATTAAAAATACGTTGTAAGATTTTTTATTAAATTAGACCAATGGCTAAGTATGCAATTTGCTAGATACTTAAAACAAAAAGAATAACAACAACAACAAAAACACTAACACACTTACCCTCAAATTCTCCAAATCACTTATTTTATCACTCTATTAGTTAAAGATCATAAAGTTTCAAGTCAAAGAAATCATAGTTAATAAAAATTCCAGGGTTTTCAGCTTTTTAGTAAAATAAATTTGCAGCTAAGATTAAAAAGAAAAATATTTTTATTGTTTTTGGACAGAGAGAGAGAGAAAGAGAGAGATACAGAGACAGAGAGAGACCTGAACTGGGGGCATTCCCCAGCTCAGCACATGGGTCTGCAAGGGCCGGGGCCAGGATTCGATCCTCGGTCCCCGGCGCTGCAAAGTGAGTGCTTAACCCACTGAGCCATCCCGGCTTCCCCCAGATACGATTTTAAACACTTCAAAGATTTTAAGAATTTTTCAACTAACAGAAAGTTAGTCACCATTCAAAAATAATTCAAAATATATCAAGAATATCAATTATTTATTTCTGTGCCATATCACAAAATCATATTTATATTTATGCTTCAAGGAAGTGGAAAAATGACAAAATTAAACAATTTTGGACATAAAATCAAGAAGGCAATGTCTAAAATGAATGAAATACATAATTTTAATTAATATACAGGAAAATTGCAATTTCATTATGTAGTAAAACATGTTTTCTGGGCTATCTATATGTCCCTTTGGAAAAAATTTATGGGCTATAAACTAAATTTAGAAAAAAAATTATTTGTTTGCAAAGAAAATCTACAGCAGTGGTGAGTTATTAAATTATAGAAATACTATTTTTCAAATAACTTTTATTTTAAGTATATATTTTATTGTTTGAGAAAAGATTAGAGAGGGCCCAGAGCAGTACCCATAGTTGTAAATTTACATCATTAGTTGTGACATGGTTTCATTAGACACAGGTGGATGTGGGGCCCTTCAAGGTGTGAAATGAACTGGAGGCTTCCTGCATCAGAGGCAAGAACCTTTGCTTCTGAGCCATTCTGGAGGTTACCAGCTGCGCTGCCATTCAACATAGGGGTTTGCATGAGCCAGGACCAGGAATGGAACCCCAGAACTCACAGTTGTGATGCAAGCACTCAACTGCTGAGTTATCTCCAAATCTCAAATCTACTATTTTTTTTTTATTGTTTTTTTGACAGCCAGAGAGAGAGAGAGATACAGAGACAGAGAGAGAACTGAACTGGGGGAGCTCCCAGTTCAGCATATGGTTCCGCACGGGCCGGGGCCGGGACTCGATCCTCGGCCCCCGGGGCTGCAAAGTGAGCACCTAACCCACTGAGCCACCCCGGCTTCCCCTCAAATCTACTATTTTAAATATGCAAATGTAAGTAAGAAAACTTGAAGATATGAAAGACATTGATATATTAACTCCAGGAACTGGGCCACAGGCCTCCCACATAGGAAGTTCACCCCAGTAAGAACCAAACTGGGGGCCAGGTAATTAAAACTTGTAAGTAGGCATAAATAATATGCAACTTTCAATTTGATGTTATTAAGAGAATCTCTCTCTCTCTCTCTCTCTCTCTCTCTCTCCCTCTCTCTCTCTCAGTCTCCCAAATAAAGTAAACCCCTAATGTTATAAAGAGCTGCTGGTTAACCTTCTACAGTTTGCTCCTAAGTAGACATTATTTCTGTTACCCTGTAGTGTAAGCAAATCTCTTAGGTGGAAAAGAGAGAGACTACTATTGTGTAATGCAAATAAATCTACTCTCCGACTTAGAGGAATATGCTTGCTCTAACTTTGTAAATTGTCTGTTGGATGAATGTCCTTGAGAGCCTGAGATGCATAAAAATACCGTGGAGAATCGCCTTCCCACAGGTATCAGAATTAATAAAATAATATACCTCTATATTATTAACAACAGCATTTAAAAAAATATCATTCAGGAGACAAGATTAAAGAAATAAAAAATAATTTCCTTCCAAGAAAAGCAACCTCGGTAGCTCTCAATAAAATTGATCTGTGACATATTTTTGTAGATGTTATGCTGGTTTAGAAATGCATAAAATATATTCTATAGCTACAATGATAATTATTAAAGAATTATATTCCCTAAGGCACCCCAAAGTGTCAGGTTGACTTGTGAGCCATACCGATTTGAGCTGGTTTGAGATATACTAGTTGCTGAAAATTAGTTCACTGGGCCTACTTTATTATTGTAGTAATTTGTTTGTTTTTTCCTTTTGTTTTTTGTCTATTTGTTTGTTTGTTTTGTTTTGTTTTGGTATGTTCAGAAATATCAGTGACTTTAACAATAGTGAATCTATTAGCAATTTGAATCTCATTATACTGTGGTATATAATAATTAAAAGGGTATTTAATCCAAGTTTATATAAATCTAGGGCTTAAATCACTTAGTAAAATTTTAGTATATTCAATATACATCCTATTTTAGGAAGAATTCAGATGAGAAATACTTTTGGTATACATAATACATAATAGAAATAAACATCCCTGCATTTTCAGCAAAGTTTTAAATTGTACCATCATAATTGAACTCTCATTTAATATTTACTATATTCATTACCTTACTTAAAATTTACTATATTCATTATCTTAATGACTAAAAAGAGTTAATGAAAGAAATATTTCTCCTTATCTGATATATTTCCCCTATTATCTGCAAAATAAAATAGATATTATGCTCATGTTATAAAATGAAACTATTAATTTCAATATTTTTAAATGGATGCAAATTTACCATAAGATGAACGTTTCATAAAATTGACCTCAAAATTTTAGAGTAAAATGACATGATGGGGATATTTAAAATAATTAGATTCTGTTTCCACAAAACACAATATTCAGATGAATATAAATATTCAATAAATCTTTAATTATATTAATGTTTAAAATACATTTATGAAAAAGTATTTGTATTGAAGATTCTCTCCTTAACAACTACATGATGATAACTCTGACTAGCATTTAATTTAGAAATGTTAGAAAGTAGATATTTTATTCAAATTTCATTTGAAATAATTTCAAAGTCACCTTAAAATTACTTGTCTTTAGGATATCAACATCAAATTGCTTTTAAGTTGATTCCACTACAGAGAACAGCTAACTTGCTTCACAATGATAGAAAAAACTGTTGGGAACTGGAAGAGTGTGAAAGCCAGAAATTTTCTAGTTCTGACTTCTAAGTATAGACTCTAAAGCTTGAGGCAGGCCTCAGTGTGCTCCATCTGATAACACACCAGTCACCACTTCAATTATTTTTGTATGAGTCCCTAGATCTATTAAAATGCACTTCATCAAAATGCTGTGATCTCTTCTAATTCTTTCAGGCTGAAACATATTTAAATTTTTTGAATAAGATAACACACTTTGGAACATCACCATTATATATAACTACTAAAGAGTAAAGCAACAACAATCATTTTGCCAACAAAATGAATTCAGAAAAAATAAACTGGCAGAAAATTTTAGATGTCATTTTTCTTATTTTGACTCTTTGAAAATACCTAATGCTAAGAATCATTGCTTTATTAATAGTTTGTATTTTATTCTACTGGCTTAATTTCTCTAAGCAATTAATTATATTACCTCTGAATATAATACAGGGTTGAATTGTTCAATAATATGCTCTTCTTATGCTGTGGACATAGAATGATAGTAATGGTGTAACCTGAATATATTTTAAGGTTATTTGTGTTTCTGCTTGAAAACTGGCCCACTACGTTTGGCATGCCTTGCAACATTCTACCATTGTCCTACAATTTTCTGGTGTTCATTTGTCACACTGACAGAAACCAGTTTAAAATTTAAATCCATATCCCTCCTGAATCCCATAAAAGAGTTTGTAGGCCAAAGCCAGTGCAATGACTGATGAGGCTCCTGTCAGATGCCAGAAGATCTAGCAAAATAGCTCAACAAGTTCCCAAACAAGATAAACAATAAGGCAGATTACAGAAAAACAAATGATTTATCGTAAGGTTGCTTCCAGGGCATTCTTCATAGTCGTCCCCTAAAGTCATTTCCACAAATAAAGTATTTCAAAAGTAGGAAGCATATCTATAAATATATTTTACTTACTCTTTTCCTAGCTTATTCAGTTTATAATTTGTAAAGAAAGGGCACACAATTGAAAAATTGTAAGATTCCTAAAAAATACATTTTAAGTTAATCAAACTATTTTTCTGCCTCAAAAATAGATTCATAGCATATGATTTTGCACTAGCTGTCCTGTGAGTTTGTTCACCATTATGAACCACTTCTCTTTATTTACAAATTTCCATCCTGAAGACTATTGCCCGTTAAAGTGTTCTTCCTTTAAACCAGTGTCTCTCAAAAACTAAGCTGGGGCAAAGTATTGTGGCATAGTCTCATTTTAGAACAAGCCATAGTATTATAAAATGCGTGTTACTCTAAGACATTTTTGTTTTCTAACTGCATATTTAAACCTATAAAAGTCACAGAATGGGAAGCTGGGATGGCTCAGTGGGTTAAGCGCTCACTTTGATGCGCCGGGGACCCAGGATCAAATCCTGGCCCTGGCCCCTGCAGACCCATGTGCTGAACTGGGGAGTGCCCCCAGTTCAGCTCTCTCTCTCTATCTCTGTATCTCTCTCTCTCTCTCTCTCTCTCTCTCTCTCTCTCTCTCTCTCTCTGTCAAAAACAAAACAAACAAAAAAGTCACAGAAAACACATAAATGCTTGCAGATCCCAATTCTAATTCAAGGGGGTTGGATTTCCCAGCAACAAGCAATTACTGGGACAGCAGCTGGGTGTCCTGCAATTCAATTCAATTCCTGACAGCATCTACCCTGATATAGCATCATATTACACAGGGTAAGTCCTACAAAACTGCCGCCCCACACACTTTAGACACCAACCAATCACACCCTGTGCTTTTTATCCTCCAGCTACACATTGGAGATTCCCATGACCTCCTCTTCAGACTTCAGAAGTGAGTTATAAGTCCAGTTTGTTACCTGCATTTCGGATTGTCTATAAATCAGAGTTCCCCAAACCCCTTCCAAGGGGTTTCTATTTGCTCACAGGACTCAGAGAAACAATTTATTTAACAGACTACTGGCTTATTATAAACAAACAAACAAACAAATAGACAACAACTACAACAAAACACATATAACTCTGTAACAGCCAAATGGATGAAAGATGCACAGAGCAGGGTATGGAGAAAGGGCACAGAGCTTTCATGCTCTCCAGTTGTGCCTGTCTCCCCAAATCTCCACATGTTCACAAACCAGGAAGGAGGCTCTATGAATAGCTCTTCTTTTAAGTTTCTATTGTGGCTTCAATACCTCGTCATGACTGATTAAATCATTGCCCATTGGAGATTGGTTCAATTCCCAGCCCTTCTTCCCCTCTTGGATGTCACAGGGTAGGACTGAAATTTGCAATCCTTTAATAACATTGTTAGTTCTCCTGTTAACCAGCCTCTATCCTTAAGTGAGGCCCAAAAGTCACTTTATTAACATAACAAAAAATATTTTTATCACAGGTAACACTTGTAAGAAATCCCAAGGGCTTTGGGAGCTGTGAGCCAGAAACTGTGGACAAAGATGAAATATATATGAACAATATTAATGAATATTGATAAATTACAATATCTCACTGTGCCATTACAAGACAGAGATAGATACTGATGGTTTTATCCAGATACATGAAGCTCTTATAGTCACCTCTTTCTCTTACAGCAGAATATATGTACACCCAGGTTAAATAATTTTAGTGCATTGTATCTGATCCGAGTGCCCATAATTTGCACAATGAGACAGCTTGTTGATTTCACCACTTTAACTGTAGTACCTGGTGTAAAAAGTTGAACTTACTATATAGTACTTACATGTTAATTTCTGTTACATTTGTCTATTCAACAAGGTATACCCTCTAGATAGAAAGAGAGAGAGAGAGAGAACACATGTGTTCATGGGAACCGCTATCGGCTTCTGATATAACCTGCATATAGGAGAGGTGCTCAAGAAATTTGCAGAGTGAAAGAGGTAAAGGGTAAGGAAAACTATTATTTTTCCTTTTAGATATATTCCCCTTAACCATAATATACTTTTCAGATATTTCAATAAGTTCATTGATACACTCAGAAAAAAAAATGTTTTGTTTTTGCCCTCAAATATGCAGCTTTAACCTCTTTGTAATCTCTACATTTCTTCATGGGAAGCTCTTACTTTATGTTTGGGAATAAATCATAATCAGAAGGAGTCAAGTCTGGACTGTAGGGTGTTTGAATGCTTGGAAGCCACAGCTGTGAAGAGTAGCCAATGCAGCATCACTCTTGTTCATAGGCATGTTGTTATTCAAAAGCAGCACCACTTTGGTCCATTTTCCTCCTCTTTTCTCCTTCACAGATTCTTTTAACTGTTTTAGGGGACTGGAGTTGTACTCTCCCATTATTGTGACACCCTTATTCTTGTAATGGATCAGCAGGATACTCTCTATAGCCCCCAAAACAGTAGCTATGATTTTTCTAGCAATTACAACACCTTGAACTTCTTTAGGGATAGCATGCCCTTTTCAGGCCACTGCATGGACTCTTGCTTTGACTCAGGTTTGTCATGATGAACCCGAGTTTCAGCTCCAGTGACAATCCAGTTTAATACTTCATTTTTGTTGTCTCTGCAGAAATCGAAATACAGTCGTGAACACTGAACGTGCTGCTGTTTTCAAAATGTTGTGAGTGTTCTCCGTACCCATCTTGCACTGACTTTTGGCATCCTTAGATGGTAATGGAGAATAATCAAAATGGGTGTAAGAAAAGATATTCCAACCTTTTCTGCAAGCTGTTTTTTATTTAGTCTGGTATCTTCCACTACAAGTTTTTTTTAACTTTTTTAACAGTATCCGAGCAAATGACTCAATAGGGCATCCTAGTTGAGGTCATCTTCAATCAACTCTCTCTCTGCTTTGCTTGAAAAGGCTATGCTACTTGTAAACCATGGATTTCCCAGGACAAAACTCCCCATAAACTGCTAACATCTCTTCCAAAATGGTTTGAATTGTTTTCTCTTGTTTTGTGAGGAACTGAGGGATGGTTCACAATTCAATTTTATCCATACTTGGGGTTTTCTTCATGTTGATGTGTTTCTTCAGCAATATCTGAAAGAATATAGACACAAGTAATCTAAAATTTAGCACATATACTAATAATGTCACACAATCAAACTGTGTGAACTAGAATAACCCCCTTGTTCTATGAATTTTTTTCTTTCTCTCTTTCTTTCATTCTCTTTCTCTCTCTCTCTCTCTCTCTCTCTCTCTCTCTCTCTCTCTCTCTCTCTCTCTCTCTCTCTTTTTTCTTTTTTGACAGAGAGAGGAGGAAAAAGTCCCAGAGCAGTCTCCGAAAATGTACGTCATTAGTTTTCGACAGTTTCAGTTCTACACAGGTGGATGTGGGGCTGCACAGAGCATGAGCCAAACTGGGGACCTTCCTCATGGGAAGTGAGAATCTTCACTGTCATGTCATCCTGGTGGTTCCCAGCTGCACCACAGTTAGCGTGTGGGTTTGTATAGGCTGGGGCTGAGATTCAATCTCCAGACAACTTGGTTGCAAGGCAAGCACTCAATCTGCTGAGCTATCCCAGCATCCCTAGGAGGGTTTTAATAATAGGTGTATGTATTAACATAATATAATTGTTAATTCTTAAAAAATATATTAAAAAATTATATTAGTTCAAGATTTTGTGTACAGTTGTTCTTAAATTGTAACAAAATGTTAGTTGTCACACTTGGATAATTTGAAAACCTTTTAAAAGTTTTAATACCTACATAAAATGGTATCAAAAGGAGGTAAACTGCATGTTCATTGCAGCACTGTTCACAGTGGCCAGAACATGGAAACCACCAAAATGCCCTTCGATAGATGACTGGGTAAAGAAGATGTGGTACATTTGCACAATGGAATACTACTCAGCGATAAGAAATGATGAAATACAGTCATTTGTGGCAACATGGATGGACCTAGAGACCATCTTATTAAGCGAAATAAGTCAGACTGAAAGAAACAGGAAACATATGACCTCACTTATAGGTGGAATATAAAAGTGAAAG